>JAGFPH010002021.1:7005-47001 GCA_018207615.1 Philaenus spumarius
CACTACCCATAGCATTGCGTGCTTCGCACGCCAGCCCCCATATTGGGGGTATCTTCAATACCCATAGCATTACGTGCTTCGCACGCCAGCCCCCATATTGGGAGTATCTTCAATACCCATAGCATTGCGTGCTTTGCACGCCAGCCCCCATATTGGGAGTATCTTCAATACCCATAGCATTGCGTGCTTCGCACGCCAGCCCCCATATTGGGAGTATCTTCAATACCCATAGCATTGCTTGCTTCGCACGCCAGTCCCCATATTGGGAGTATCTTCAATACCCATAGCATTGCGTGCTTCGCACGCCAGCCCCCATATTGGGAGTATTTTCAATACACAATGCCATTATAACTATTTAACTGCCATTATTTAATTTACTAAAAACCCAAGGTTATATAAAACATAATCTGTACTATGATAAGTTATTTCTCGTCAGTATCTAGTAATTTAAATAAGATATTGCGATATCCTAATCACTTCCCTGTTGAGTTGTTTGGAAACTTCTGTTTAGCTTCTTTTTATTGTAACGTAACATTTTAAGTTTTATAAAAAGACCTAAAATAAAACTCGAGATTTTAAAAACTTATCGAGAAATTTATGGCCAAAACGAAAAAAGTAGAACCGAGAAATGAATTTTATTCTTGACAACGAGATTGAGACGATATGAAGTTATTTCTTGTTACTGTTTGAGAGTTTCGAGATCTTGCGCACCCCTAGATGTTATCATAAAATGGTTTCAAGCCTTATAAGGGTTTGGTTTCGACACAGAGCTTAGTTCAAACATCGGTAGGCTAGAGGCTTATTTAAAAAGTTGCATCATATCAGGGGTCTAAAACTTGCAGACTTGTAGTGTTTTGTCTATAATTTTCATAACTCATAAATAAAACTGAAATTTAATTTGGTTATGTTGTTAACTAACATATTATTATGTGATCTTTAGTCATTTAAGAAATGTTTTTCTTCAGTGACATTATGGCAAAATAAAACAGGTTTGTCTGATACATCTGTAAGCTGGACTAAAAGCAAATCTTGATGTAATAGTACTTGCAGATTTATCTGTTTAATGTTTGGAATATGTAAATGCTATTAAAACATTTTACTTTTGAAATACGTTCAAACCTCACTAAAACAGATTTCAATATAACTGACGTTTAATAAAACGGACTAGCTTTGTAGCTACCGTGCTAACTTGCATGCAGGATTGTTTACTGTGCCTGGCCTAGTGTGTTAGTGTGATTTATTTCTTGTTTTAATTTTTATAAATGTTTCCTAAGTAGTTTTATTTATTTTCGTTTGCCTGAAAGTTAGAAGATATTCCTTAGAAGGCTTCGTTATTATGCAATCTAACGATGATATACGTTCAAAAACATCTCTGTTTACCCTTTTCCGCATAAGGGGAGTTTGAATTTGCTTTGAGATTTTGTGGAATTGTGATTAAGAATTGGGGATGGATAATATAAATGTGGCCTACTTATATTATACTTGAATTCAATTTAATATAACAGACTTTCATTACAGCAAACTTTGTCATTCCCTATTGGTTGTGTATAAGGAGGACTTACTGTATTGTTATTTTTATCTTATAACATTTGTTTTGTACTTTGTTTGCTTTAACTTATAGTTTATGATAAAAAATTTATTAATTACTATTCAAATAAAAATCTTTTTTATTATTAATACTAATAATAATCTATTCTTGTAAATCTTCGAAATAAATTATAAAAATAATTAAAGAAATCATTTAATTTCTCAGTTGAAAGACAAAGCAATTTACTTTCCTTCGAAGCAAAATTATCTCCACCCATCTTCTCAATAATTACAGGCAAGAAGTAATAGCCTAACTGGTTTCTATATTTGTGACGAGGAATATGATAAGGGACCTCTTGCCTCAAATTTTCGAAATTGAGTTTTTGTTATTTCTTTAAAAGAGGACCGATTTCCGAACAATTTAACACAAAAATCGTAATTCTATCTTAAAAACTAAGGAAGTTCTGACCAAATGAAAATTAGTTGCGGAAAAGGGTAGTTTAGAGAAAAACGCAATCAAAGCTAAACCATCATCTATGTTATCAGCTGTTGTTTATTTCATGCCAACGCGTGTATTATCTATGCAGCTGCTAACCACAGAATAAGCTACAACCTTGCATAATTAAGGAGTTTTTAACCATTGTGATGTTTAATAATAGATATTGTCTAGATTATTATAAATGTAATAATACAAAAGTTTGTTTGTTGGATTTTAAGCCTGTTTTTATTACATTTTTAACCGGTCAAAGAAAAGGGCCATGTTGTCGGGAATGGCATCAAAATAATCAAAAGATGTTCTACTATTAGTTAGTTGCCTGAAACGTCGCTAGATTACAGAAGATGCTACTTTCTGAGACACTGCAAGCAAAGTTGGTCATTACGAAAGGGACTTAATAAGGACAAGAGCTTTTCTCAGACCTGACATCTGCTGCTTAGATACCATTTTTCAATTATTTCTTGACTACAAACCACTTTACAATTGATATTAGCTTGTAAATAAGGAGTTAGACAACAATAATCGATAAAAAAACCAAAAGTCGGTATTTTTTACCCTTACTATTTATTTTGACTGTACTGAAAATTTTACTCTCCCGACAAGAGGTCCGTTTTCATTTTCCGCATCACATTTATTACTTTTCAGCAGTTGCAATTGATTTACTTACATTGTTGGTTGCAAAATGTATTACAGTTTTTAAGCATCTGCAGTGGAACTAGTAGCTTATGTAAAAAAATAATGGCTGTCTAACATTGATGCAAAAATAATCTCTTCAATTATGCTCCACACTTGTGCAACTGTGTTATTTAATGAATGTATGCTATTGTTAAATTGTGTTGCTTTGATATAATAGTTTGGATGTAGATTACATATGTTATTGTTAGAAAAAATTAATATTATTTTCATTGTTTAAGTAAATGTTGTTGAATATTCTGTTTATAAACAGACATGTAATTTGATACAGCTGTTAAAAACATTAAGCGCTACATTGTATCAACAGAATGTTTATCGTCAAAGTTTAGTCTAGTTGACTAACTGCATTGGTTGCTGGGATTGAGCTAATATTGAATAAAGTTGATAGACTTAGCCTCCGGACTTACTTTAATTTTAGTAAAATCATTTTTAAACAAACTAGACACAGTCCAAGTAACAAGTTTGAATTTACGTGAATATGTATTAGTATATTTGGATGAAGACTATGATTACAAAAGTTTTTATTATACATTATTTTCACAACGGAAGGATTTTTGCGTACAAAATTAAATTACTGTTTATTACTTCTCCCGTAAGGTAATTAATTAAGAAATGCAGAAGTTTCCATAAGTTTATTTTCTCCCACTATATGCATCCCAAAACTAATTTGATTTTTATGATTGAATTGTAATTTTGCTTTTTATAATGAAACACAATCTGAAAGTATTAACAAACAAATCAGTTATACAACCGAGATAATAATAATAATAATAATTTTTTTAAATTATTATTGTAGTCTCCGTGTTTTCTTGTTCAAAGACAAAGCAATTAATTTCCTTCGAAGCAAAATTATTTCCACCCACCTTCTCAATAATTACACACAAGAAGTAATAGCGTAACTGGTTTGTACATAATTTGGAGGCGGATGAAAGAGTAGCGGCTTGTTTGTCTCTTACGAAAACTGGCATTGTCCCTACTCCATTACGTCACATAATAAACATGGAGAATTCAAACCCCGATAAATTGTATGAATATTATTCAAATTACGACTGTGCTAATGTTCACAAATAAGAGTGAACACAAAATTTGATTGCAATTTCAGAAAGGGAAGTAAAATTAACCTTACTCATCTTACTTTTCTTGCGCCTTATTTCCTAGAAGCAACAACATAAATAATAAATCAACACAATATGCCCTTTCCTTGTTGAATTTAATGCTTTTACGGGATTAATTTGTTCGGTGTTAATAAAGTGTAAATTAAAAATTGCAATTTAATTTCTTAAAAAAAGCCTGATCAAGTTCGAGTTATCGCAAAATATTTATATATCCAATTTAAATTAAAAATTTGGTTACTTGTGTTTGAGTTCTCACAACTTTTGTGGTTATTTCTACAGAAAAATTCCAATTTAATCACATTAATTCATCAAAATGAACGCATTCGCGTTCTTGCTGCTTTGGTGATATTTTGATAATTCAAATAGCAGTTTGATTGTGATACTTCTTTAAATAAGCACATTCAAGTTCTCACAACTCTCGTGAATGTTTTGTAGACTCAAATACCATACAAAGCAATGACATGTACTTCTACCAATTCCTTTCTCCAGAACATAATATCTTGACATTATGGATTGAATGAGTACATAGGCGTAACCAGAGGGAAGTTTATAACCCTCCAATGTAAAAAATATTTTGCACTTTGTTTACATTAAAATACGCTCTTAAGAGTAACTTGTTTTCAACACCTATGCAAATGTCAAGCTACAATAAATTATCAATATATTGCTGACATTATCTTTGATCAAACTGGGCACTGGCACTTTATTTGACATACAATGCATTTTATTTGACATACCTGGAACACACACAGAGTTTTCGTCCGCCACAGATTATTTGCCGTTGCCATCACATCAACAGTGGGGAGAAGGAGAATATTAGAGCATACACATTGGCGGAAAAAATAAACGATCGGTTTATTTACCGCTGACGGTAACTGTGCAGCCGCTTGCTGCCACTACAATCAACAGACTTTCCACCATCTCCGCCAAAACAGTGGCGAACGTGACCAAATGCAAGCCAATATTCATTATTTCAGTGTTTTCTTTTTTCATAGAATAGTATCCTTCAGCCGCGTGTGTAGTTCGTCAAATGACGAAACCAAAATTTTTAAATAATTGAAAAATGTTTCTTCTAGTTCCTCAAATCAGGAAACACAGTGTATAATGTTCCAAAATCTTCTCTTCTTTTATTTATTGATTGGATGAACCCAAATAAAGTTTTTTTTTGCTTCCTTTCAATTGGCGACGGAATAACAATGAAGCGAGAATGGCTCTCTGTTAATAAATAATATATTACATAACACACTCTGTGATTGATGAACTAGATACTTCAGTTTAATGTTCCAAATGAGGCTTTTCGACGGTGTCGGAAATTTTACCGCCCTGTGTGCACACTTAAAATTTTATGAGCAGCGACGGTAACTAATCCGCAGCCGACAAAAAAACGCTGTGTGTGTTCCCAGCCTATGGGGTTAGAGGCAGCGCACGGTAAGATTTGGTGGGGTATGAGTCATGGTTGCTATTCTAAATTATTCTAAAGTAGGCCTGAATCACAATTAGAAATGGAAAATTATACATACAATGCCTAAAACGTGTCATTTTGCAACTTAATTTTTCCATATGGGAACATTTTTTTATTTATGGGAACAAATATGTCTCACAAGCCGTTTTATTACCTGCCCATTATTGACACAGGTTATTTATTAGTCCTATGTTTAAAGCGGGAAACTGAGATTTGAGAAATCTTTTACTTTCATACCGTTAAAAAATCTTAAAATAAATAACAGACATATCAGGTATCTGACCTATTTGGGTCTTGTTTTCATCCTATCAGAGAGTAAATAAATTTGAACCCTCTGTCAATCGCAACTAATCTGTGAGATTTACTAGCTTCTGTGGCATAGGCGTGTTACTGTTTTCTTTTGTAATCTGTAAACTTTAGCAGTGATCACAAAATCTATGAGATTAGTTGCGCCTGATTGTATTAGTTTTTCTAAAGAGTATGTAAATTTGAAATTTGCAAGTTATTTTATTTAAGCTCTTGTTGATATATATTAATACTCATATTATAGCATTAACTCTTATATATAAAATCAACCAAATAAGGGATTAAATGCTTGCTCTTGTAGAAGCTAAAATGTTCTTCACCTACAACTTGAAAATATATGCAGGCAAGGAGAATGAGGCCCCCTGTAACTTTAGCAAAAGGATGTTGTTGCAAGGATTAGGCCCTCCGCTCATGATGAGAAGGAATCGAAGTGAGAGAGAATCGATCTCGAAGGAATTCCCCCTCTACTCAACTTCCTATGTAATACAAGGTTACAATATTACTGTGCCTTTTTTTTCCGTCAAGTGATCCACTAGTATGTAAACACTACCGCGGTTTCGGACGTATTCGATCGTCCATCATCTGGTGTGAAAAATCGCTCACATGAAGTCGTCAAACATTAAAAAATGGTTACAACACATTGACATTACAACACATACACAAAAACACAAACAACATTTAGTTTGTAACTGCCCGCACGGGTATTGGGTTATGACTGACTGATGCGACATTGCTCCTCCCTCCAATCGTGAAATTATTAGATTATTTAAGAGCAGTATCATATATCGAGTTGCCACTAAAAGACAACTTGAAGAATACAACGACTAGAAGTCACGTGACGGACCTAACAAGGTAATCTTATTATTATTATTAATTATAATAGTGACTTGGTACCACAAACATGCTAATCAAATTAGAAGCCGGTCAGGCATCGCTGGTATACAAATTCCGAAACATCAAGATAAAGATAGCTAAAACATGCCTCCACATTAAGTTCAACAAAATATGTCTTCACAAAGATATTAAGCCTAAATATTGCATTATTAACATCCGCAATAAGTCCAATGTCGCGATCAAGATTAAACATGCGGCAGAGATAAAATGGATTAAAGAGGAAATTAGAAATTTATATTGTAAGAAGGCCAAGTTGAATTTGGACCTTTATAAAACACACTTAGAATTACTCAATACAGTACATCCCGCAATTTTAAATAGCGTGCTTTACTTTGTCAATACAGAAGTAGATAAAGCCATTCGTCCAGTCAGCTGTTTACATAACAAGAAATTACAATATTTATACGATAGCCAACACAATAAAGTAAACATTGAATGTAAACACAAGTTTTATACACGAGTTTCTAACTTATCTAAAGTACACTTTGATAACACGGAAATGGATTTACTAAATAAAGGTCTGAAATACAATATCCCACGGCTAAATAATAGGAATCAAGTTATACGTGATGTTGTCAATGCAGAAGCTGTAATAAAAACAATGAAAGACCATGTGTTACAAAATGACATAAGAGTAATGGTAAATAATAAATTAAACAATATTTTAAATAAAGCAAGCAATTTTAACCAACAACCTCATGCTTTCAATAGAATTTACCAAAATGATGTCAAAACGTTAAGCAGAATAACACGCAAACTAGAAGATAATGAAGCTATGGTGACTAAAGCCGATAAGGGTAACACTTTGGTAATCATGGATCAAACTGAATATAGGCAAAAGAGTAACGATTTTTTCAACGAGAACAACATTGAAAAGCTGACAGTTGACCCAACCAACAAATTCCACAAAAAACTAAACCTGACAATTAACAAATGCACAACTTTATTAAGCGAAGCCACATGCAGGTCCATTAAACCAATCAATCCGCAAGCTCCACAATTTACCGGACCACCGAAAATACACAAAAAACTCACTCCTATAAGACCATTAATCAACTATACCTCAGCACCAAGCTTTAAAACAGCGAAAAAGTTGGAGCAACTCATTAAAAACAACATCACAATAATAAATAACAATAGCATAAAAAACATCTCAGAATTCATAGACAATACAAAAAATATTAAAATCCTTTCACATTTCAAAATCATTTCATTTGATGTTGTTAACATGTATACAAATATTCCGATAGCAGAAACAGTAAACATAATCAAAGAAAACCTTACCAAAACTAATAAATTGTGTAAACGTGAAGTGGAAGAATTAATATTGTTGCTACAAACAGTGCTGGAGCAAAATTATTTCACCTTCGAAAACACCTTCTATACACAAAAATATGGTCTAGCAATGGGTTCACCACTCTCAGGTTTACTAGCCGATATCTATTTAAATCATTACGAAAATGAATTCTTACTGTCCAACCGTAATAAATACAAACAGAACATAATATATTATGGCCGCTACGTCGATGAAACGTTCGTAGTTTTCAGTGGAACCGACAGACAAGCCGTCAATCTTAAGAATTACATGAACAGCATTAATTCCAAGATACAGTTCACGCTTGAAACTGAAAAAGATAACCAACTCAACTTTCTCGACTTAACCATCAAAAAAAGCACAGACAAGTTCGAATACAAAATTTTTCGTAAACCCACTACAACTGACGTCAGCATTCACGCTCATTCCTACCATCCATATTCTCAAAAAATGGCATCTTTTCATAGCTTTGTACATAGACTTCTCACTGTTCCATTGAGTAAAGGTGATTACCAAGAAGAATTGTTCAACATTAAACATATAGCCGTAGCCAATGGGTACAAGAGTACAATAATTGATAAGATGATTAAAAACCATAAAAAGAAAATGAACAATAAACACATAGAAACCCATAGCACTACTGATAATAAATATGTCTCGTCTGAGTATACGAACTTTTTACCTAACGTCCTAAAAAACATCTTCAAAAAACACAACATCACTTTATCCTTCCATACTACCAATCAACTATCAAAATTGCTTAGGCGTAAAACCAACACCTCAATTGAAAAAAAGTCCGGAGTTTATAAAATCAATTGCCAGGATTGTAGTAAACATTACATAGGTCAGACAGGGAGAGCGTTCATCGAACGTTACAAGGAACATCTTCCCAACAATAAGTCCAACATTAACAATTCCAATTACGCTCGTCACCTTGCCGAAAATAAACATAGCTCAGGTGACTTCCACGCTTCGGTAGAAACCCTACACATTTGCAGCAAAGGTAGACTAATGAATGCTAAGGAAGAGTATGAAATTTATAAAGCATTCAAAAATAAACCGGACGATATCTTAAATGACCAACTTTCATTTCACTCTCACCATTTATATGATACGGCCATCAAATATTTACAGAAGACAAACAGAGATAAACATCTTTAAGATCCCTGAACGCAATACCGGCAGTATTCAACCGACAATGATAGGTTGCGCACCTAAGTTTGTATCAAGCGTGATATTGTATCTATGTGTTGTTGTGGTATGTAAGTGTGTATGTGTGTATATGTTTTATTTATTTTAATGTGCGACGATCTCTTCGGAGTGATTTTAACTTGATAATGGAGTTTCGGCTCCGAAACATGTCGTGAAGAATACAACGACTAGAAGTCACGTGACGGACCTAACAAGGTAATCTTATTATTATTGACAACTTGTCATTTAAAACATTTTGGGGTTCCATTTTCATCGCCTTGTAAATTTCATATTCTTCAATAACACTCATGTGCTCTTGTCACAAAAATTTAACACCTTAATGTTGGTCTGAAGGTCAGTGTATTTGTGATCAAAATCAACAAGGTGAGCTGCAAAATTGGACACTATTTTAGTCGGCTTTGATTTCGGTAAGTGTTCCTTAAACCTCTTAGCAAACGAACGACTTGTCTGCCCTATATAATATTTAGGACAGTCATCACAACTCAATTTATAGACACCAGTACGTTTACTAAAGTTCACATCCCCATTTCTATGTAAGTGAATGGGGATTCCCCAACGAGGCGTTTTGCTGTTGAAGCGAGAGACTCAATCTGTGCGAACTGTTGAAAACGGGAAAAATCGAGCGTGACACTTGAAACGATGATTGTTAGAGGAAGGAGGAAGAAGAAGGTGATTTTGGATAGTAAGAGTTTTTATGGCAGCAATTTGTAACATAGTCCAGAGTGTGCACAGCTCAAACTGAATTTTAATAAGTGTTAGAATAAACTACATATAAAAGTTACCACCAGAAAAAAATATAAATTGAACAGTTTGTTTATTGAGTACATAATTATTAAACCTACATCCAGCCAATTTGGTGAGTTTATTCCAGTTCACATCCTTCTTCACACCAGACCTCCATATTTTCCTCACATTGAAGCGTCTAAACCTAAACTATCAACTAATCGTCACCGTTTCTTCAACCATTCAGAAATTTTAATTAACCATCTATTTTAGTCTTAAGCCCAAAATTGTAAACCATTTCAATCACGTCACAAGTTAGCATCAATCATCTTTCATTAGCATAAACCTAGATTAAGTGTTCATTTTGTTAATAGTTATTAAATATTTATTTGTTCTTGTTAAATACTGTATAACTAAACTAAAAAAACCTCACAACCAGCTAGCCGGCAACCCAATTGTAAAAATAAACCCGAGATTTGTTAAAGTCAATAAATAATGTATAAATCCATTTCATAGCGTCTCTGTTTATTTTATATTCGACGATAAACACGGAAGGATACAACAGGGTGTCTACCAACCGGGGAAACCGGGAAATAGCCGGGAATATGAATTAACCTTGAAAATTCCGGGAGAAAGCCGTGATTTTGATGTGTAACCGGGAATTTTATTCCTTCACTTGAGTTATTTTCGTTTTCTAAACACGATCGCGGGAGTTCGGCATGAGCAAGCACCGATTCCCTAAAATCGATTGATTCATTGATCCATTGATCCATTAATCCATTGATTCTTAGTGCGGTAATCGGTAATCGATCGCAAAAGTCGATTACAATTACAGTACCTCGATTCTAACTAAACACAAACAAAACATTCGATGTGTACTGAATTATTAAACCATATAAAATTACGTTCATAATCTATTTTAAACATTGTAACATTTAAATTAGGGATGGGCCGATTCACGATACCACCGATACTTTGTATTTGATATCGGTAACAAGAATCTATAGCCGAAACTCGATACTGATTTCGAGAGATAATCAGTTCAGATCATATCATTGCCAGACTAACCAGTTCTCCGTATTTTGAATGTAATATTTGCAATCACATTCTCTGTATTTAAACTTAATCCCAATTAATCATTTAACAATAAAATATCAGTGGGAAAAAATGTAAAACTCTCTTACTTTAATGTACTTATTTATAGATATTTTCCCTAGTAAAATGTTTAGGCAATTGTTTCGTTTGAAAACGCATTCATGCGTATGCTTGGTTTTTTGTACACTGAAAGGTAAAGTAGGCTCAAGGTCAACCACTTATGGATTCTTTTCTTATAGTGTCTATTTATAGAATTAGGGTGAATACTGTGAAGAAGTTACAAATCTTATAGATCTGTAACAAAAGTATAATTAATAATTCTATTTGTTTTTAGTTCGGGTAAAACATTTTGGACATTTTCGGGATTTACGTTACCCGGTATTTATGTTTTTTGTAGGAATCCCGACGAAGTGCCTTTGTTTTACTTGTTATTCGTTCCCGCAAATAGCGATATTTAATTTTACCTCTTCCGAATTTTACAAGTAGTGTCATCTAAATAACCTCTTCGCGGACCTTAGCCATTGTAATTTAAAGTAAGTTTTAACGCCGGTATTTTATAGAAACAAGAACTAATTATTGCTCTCCGAAGTAGGGGTTTTCGCGAATGTACGCTGTTGTGTATTGCGTTTTATAAAATTAGCGCTAATAATATTCAGACGTCGTATTCTTTTGCGGACATTTGCCATTGTATTTTAAATAATATTTCAACAATGGTAGTTCATACAATTTCATAAATTGTATTCAGGCATCGATTTTTTCGCGGACATAGGGCCTACGCTGTTGTATATAAATTGCGTTTTAATGCTGACGTTTTAAAAAATTAGCATTAATAATATTCGGACGTCGTATTCTTTTGCGGACATATTGTCATTGTATTTTAAATAATATTTCAAAAATGGTAGTTCATACAATTTCATAAATTGTATTCGGGCATCAATTTTTCGTGGACATACACGCTTTTGTATACAAATTGCGTTTTAATGCCGACGTTTTATAAAATTAGCGTTAATAATATTCGGTCGTCGTATTCTTTTGGGGACATTTTGTCACTATATTTTAAATGATATTTCGACAATGGTAGTTCATACAATTTTCATAAATTGTATTCGGGCATTGATTTTTCGCGGACATACGCTGTTGTATATTAAATTGCGTTTTAATGCTGACGTTTTATAAAATTAGCGCTAATAATATTCGGACGTCGTATTCTTTTGCGGATATTTTATCATTGTATTTTAAATAATATTTCAACAATAGTAGTTCATACAATTTTCACAAATTGTATTCGGGCATCAATTTTTCGCGGACATACGCTGTTGTCATATACTAAATGGCTTTATTTTTATCCAATTATAAAAATAATCGTATGCAGCCTAGATATTTTTGGCTTACACAAATAGTGTTTAGCAAACAAATTTTATATTTTTACTAAATATGTGTTAAGGTTGGTGAATTACTCTTTATTTGTGTTAATTTATTATATTTGATGCTTTTATTTTGATTTTTACAAAGGCTTAGTAATTTAGTAAAATATTTTATTACAAGTTGTGTTTTCATATTTATTCCACAATTCCCATACTTGATTAAAATTTTGTAGCTTGTTTTTAGAAATTTTATATTTTTTATTGAAATTTCATCACCAATGCACTTTATATTGTTATTTGTTTAACTTTTATTATTGTAAAAATAATAATATAAAGTGTATTGGTGATTTAATTTCAACAGTTATATGAATTAGGAGGCAATCACCATTTTGGTGATGGGTTAATAGATTTTTGATAAATTTCAGTTCTCTAATAGTAACCCCTAGTCTATTTAACGACCCTCAAGTAATGAAGGTCAGTACAAACTTGTTTAGGAAAACAAAAAAGTTAGAATTATCAATCTGAAATAAAATGCACAGTGCAAGAGTTTTCAAGAAGTCATAGGTATGTCTTATAAAATTGTTCACTTATCTTAAAAATAATATGTTTTAATAGAAACATGTGAATCCAAACCTTATGATTGAGGAATTTGTTATTTTGTTGAAAAATGAGAGTACTTATTTTACTTACTCTCAATTGACCACTTTAATATTAAATATATTAATATTTAATATTAGTTGAGCACCGAATGGCGTGTAATATGCTTATAAGGATAACCAGGAAAATCATTGAAAAACCTGGAAATAACCAGGAATTTCAAAAATCAATTTTGGTAGACACCCTGTACAAGGTACACAACACTTAACATTCTAAAATTGGCACCACAACGAGTGGGCTATTAGAAAATATTTAGTAACATTATATAAAACATAAGGTAATAATTCTGTGTCCTTCCAAATCCAAATACACAGATATGCTATAAATTTACCTAATATACAAAAATGATCACATCAACATAACAAACTATTTGTTTGGTTTGTTTGTCATAGAACATTGTTAAGCATATTCTTCTTTTACCTTTTCAAATTATTTTGTTCTTAGAATTTCCTAAAACTATCAAATTTTTATTGTCTACAAACAAGAAAAGCCATTATTATTTTTATGTTTAAATTATGTCATTGAAACATAAATGAATTAACCAAGTAGAAAGTGAAACACACTGCCAAACAGGTTTATTTAGCTATAATTTTGACAAGCTAATTATTTTCAGATTATCCATCTTGTGCCAGCCCTGAAGATTCCGATGATTTTGTTTTAGTACCTGCAAATCTTCCTACTGACAAACAGTAAGTTAATCTTTATACATAATTTGTATCAATACTTTGTTTATGAAACCAACACAGTTTGAACATTAATTTATCTACTATAAGAATTTTTACTTTTGATATTTGTGTATTCAGTCTATTCCATTGTAAAAAGTGGCTGTAAATTTTGGATTTATAATTCATAGATAACGTTAACTGAAATCATCTTTCAAAAATTAAAATAGTCTTAAGTATGGTCAACTGGCGTAACTTTGGCCCATTTTTTATGTTTCTTCACATAAATTGCCTTATACTCCTCATATTTTATGGTGGCTGAATGGTCGTATTCATTAGAGAAATTATTAGTGTATGTTTGTTATTATATGTAATGTAATTGTATTCCAATTGTCACTAAAAACTTGTGTTTTACATCAGTTGTATAATGTGTAGCTTTTTTGTACAAATTATAATGTTTTTAATATTATTTAATTGTAGTAGAACTTTGACAATGACTATTGCATTATTAAATGTTTAATGGCTGTATGTAAAAATAAATAAATACATATATAATTAACTTCCATGCACTATTTTTTTTAACTGCATATTTCAAATTGCATATTGGCTGATTTTTAAAACTCAGAACTTATTTTTTTTTTCTAAGATTTTTTTGAAAATTTTGAATAATCTTGCCTTTAATTGGGGTAACATTGTTCCAAATGTAAAATGTCATAAAAACCAAGGCCAAATATTATTTCTGACAATGTTAAGTTATCCCAATTATAATTATGGGTGGGTACTGTACAATGAGTTTGGGATAAAATAAAACTAAACATTCTACAAAAGTAATAAACATGTGTTTTGAAAATGTCACTCTTAATGTTTATGACAAGAACCAAGTCGATAGCTCTATTTGGTATCTAACAGTAGATTAAACTATATTTTTCCAAGATTTGGGCCAAAGTTACCCCAGTTGATGGTATTTCGCTGACTATTAATTTTTTTGGCCAAGTTTTGTAAAACCTGTAGATTATTACGCAGTTTCTACTAGATATGGCGATTCTACTTTTATCTTTACTGTCTTATAAATTTCTTTCTAATGATGTGATGAAGTATTCCATTTGGATCGAATAATATATTCTTTGTTTCACCATAGGGTCCGTGAAATAAGTGCCAGCCCACCAAGGCCAATATCTCTGCCTATTCCAGTACCTTCACAGAACAGTATATTTCCTGTGCTAGAAAAGGTTAGTTTTTATATAGATTGGTTGGTAGGTATAGTAGAGTAAGACCTTGATAATCCGGCACGCTCGGGATTTGTCAGTGCCAGATCATCAAATATGCAGGATTATAGAGGTTTTTTTAAACCTGTTTTAAAGAGGAGAAATAAATAAAAGTATGTACTGTACTATAAAAAAATTGCAGAATAGTACAGTGTTGCTGTATTTATTTACAGATAAAAATATGGACAAATTAAAATTGTTACAGTACGTATTAACATTTTAGCAGAGTTCAATTTGAGTCACTGTCTAAAGACCTAGTATAGACAAAGTGAGTGGTGCCGAATCATGGCAGGGCCGCAGCAGCGCCAAATGGTTCAGATTTTTCACGAATGCTTCCGACTCTACTGCCTGCTGTCTAGCGCATAATCCCTTGAAAACACAAATAGGATTTAGTCGTTTTAGACAGTTTTTTTTCCAAAAATGATTTCTAATGTGCCGGACTATCAGGTTCCGGATTATCAAGGTCTCACTCTAGTAAGATAATGTTTTCGTTTATTTTGTTGACAGTTTTTGAGGGAAGCTCTAAATTAATTTTTAAACTAAAATGTACAAATAAGAAGGATATGATGAATTTGATTAGACCAATCGTTTCTTGTTGTTATACTGTACAATCTGTCCTAACTTGTCTTAATGTGGTGTCTGGTGGTTCGGATAATAAAAAATCTGTATGTCAAACACAGCTTTGTACTTAAGCCTAACACGGATATTGCAACTGGGGTTTTGAAGTACAGATTCCTCACTCCGGCAATGCACCCCGAGAGGGGAAGTAAAGCCCGGTCCCCACGCTTTGTTTGTTGTGTCCAACGTCATCAGTACAACCGCAATAAAAAAATAGACCTCTGTTCTTCACTGTACACCCTAGTTTATCTCTGTAAAGTAAGAGTAAATAACAGTGATAAACACATTTTTCTTAGTGAACAGGACATGTAAAAATTGGTTGTTTTATTTATAAATATAAACAGGTGTCACAAAAAAACCTTATCGTGCTATAATACAGGATCGGATTCTATGAATTAATAAATGAAAATATTCAGAAACATTTTTGGAATTCGGGTTAGTTTATTTTAGTTTTTTGTTAGCTTTTTTTTAGAACAGTTAAAATAGCAACATCAGTTAAAATAGCAACAACAGTAACTGTGCCCATCTGTAGTAGGCCTAATGTATTTTCATCAGCTATTTTTTATTTATTGGAAACGGTTGCCAAATGATGTAGTTACAATTACTTAAAATTTTAAAATTGTTATTCATGATAATAAAAATCAATTTCCGAATTCGAAAAAAGTTGCTGAACATTTTAAAATTTATTTTAATGTATTGAATTCGATACTTCATAGAGCATTAAGGTTTTTGTAGGGTAGGCCTACTTATGTCAATTTTGTGTAAGTCGAAATCGTTATGAAGTTTTAGTAGTAAAACGTTTACTAAATGAGTAGTAAACAAAAAATGTAATATTTGGTATTTAAAAATATTCAAGTTCCAAGTTGGCAAGTTTACTTGAACCTTTCAAAAATCTAAACATCCAATTTACAAAAAAAAAAAAATGGTTAACACTTTATACTGGAAATATGTGAACCACGGGTTGACAAATTTAATCTTTTGTGCATGTGTTAAATTATGAGGAGAATGCATTCTTGGAATCGACAAATAAAGAGAACAGGAAGGCAGGAAGTATTTCCTGAGATACCCTTCCCATTACATCATCCTATTTACTTTCCCCACTAAAATTGAGTTTCAACCAACAATTTGGGAAATAGGTCTACTCACGATGGCGTTGGACAGCTGTCTGTGTGTACGTAATATATTAGTAGAATTTGTTTGCGCCTAGTGGCCTCGCAAGTTTGCACCACTTGGCTTCGAATAGGGTACTTGTATGGTAATTTACGTTTCAGTCGATTTTGGGGGAACCAAGCCGATAAGGTCGTGTAAAAAAACAAAATGTGCAGAATAACATCCTACATTTATATTTTTAGAAAAAACTTTTTAAAAATTTAATTCTTATAGTAAAAATCTCAAAAAATAGTTACTTCCGGTTGTTGGATTTTTTGGCTAACAAACTCGTCCGAGCGACATAAACAACCAACATGTGTACCACATTTTAACCAAATCGGACTTAAAATGCGGCCGCTATATATGCTCTGTATATATTATATAGTGTGAATATATATACCGGTATATGAATTTTAATTACACCCCAAAACGTGTTCTGGGGACCATGATCGGTGCTCATTTGCTACTCCCGACCTTGGGTCCCACCATAAGGGCCACTGCAATAGCTCATTTTTCCTATGGAAATTCGCTAACAAGCTCAAAATGTTTCATTACAGGAATTACCTTCCTCCTGACTAAACAAAGGGTCGTACAGAAAATAGTTTCAAATAAAAAAGCTAATCCTACTAATTATCAACAACTTTCTCGCAAAAAGTTTTCTTTTTGACTAAAAATACAAAAAATTCTCGCTTTGACCAATTTTGTTGTCATCACTTTTATTTTATAAAAAAAAAAACTTAGTAATATTTTGCAACACAGTTATAACATTTTATAATTTTTTTATGAAACAAAACCTTATTTATAGATATTTGTCATAGTTTTCTCTAAAATGTGAAATACTTTTTTATATAAAGGTTATAATCAAATAGGTAAAGTTATAAGAATGTGAGCGCTGTCTATTTCCTCAGTTAAATGTTATTTGTGGACCTATTTTTTTGTGGAATTGGTTGTACCGCCAATGCAGGTTTAAGGAGAAGTACAAGGGATGACTCGCCCACTACGCCAAACGCACTCCAAGTTTGCTCGAACTGTATATGTAATTTTCACAATTAAATTTTTGTAAAATGTATCCACTTTCGATTTTGTGTGTACCGTATCAGGTAATAAAATTTAATAAGACAATAACTGCACAGTACTATACTAAAAATTTTAAAATGAAACAAAATGTAATCATGTTTTGTCTTAACTTATAGATCTTAACTGACTAAAATAGTCTATTAGGTTTTACTGTACTGTATCTCCTGTGTTTTTAATGAATATAAGAGTTGCTTACTTATGAATTTACAAGTCTGTTGTACAAGAGCTGTATACTCAAAGAGTAACGGATAAAACCAATTGAAGTCTGTTGACAGGTGTTGACAGGTTCGCACAAATATACTGTCAAGTATAAAAAAATAACAATTGATGACAATAATTTATAATTGTATGATAATTAAAGTGAATTAAGGTTAGAACAATAGTAATTAACCCTTTATGGAGTGAGGCAAATTATCGTGAAAGGAGTACTGCCTTGTTTGAAACATGATGGACATCATAAGAGATGTAAAGTAAATCAATAGATTACTCCTGGGATAGGACATTTTAACACATGGGGTTAGATAAATGTAATTGTTTGAATTCATATCATTAAATAAATAACTCGTATGAACATGTTAACAATAATTTACAATTTTAAAATCAATTTACTTTAAAAAATAAAATTGTTTTAATTTTGTTAAACATGTAATAACAACTGATTAGTGAGTGTACAACTAGGTTATTAATTAGATCAGCTGATTGTTTGTTACAGCAGATTAATTTCATTACTACTAAACAAAATTGTATTGTTTAAATAAAACTGATTCACAGACTAACGTATACGTCTGAACTCTACTAACAAAAGTAAATTTGTTCTTTCCATATTTTAAAAATGGGGTTAGGTCAAATATTGTGCATTATACGTGATACGTTAACGTGATACGTTCTTTACATCACTCAAAGGGTTAAACACCCCCATCGAGTGATATAAAAAAGCAATTATCACACTTGTAACGCAAATATCTATTAATAAAACACAACACAGCATTTGTAGTTTCCCAGAAGATTTAAAAAGAAACTATTCATAACAATATACTTCACTGATGAAGATTTATTTTTATATCTATATATATAACATTATTGAAGGTAAAGTAATAACTTTGACTGTCTTATGTTACAGACTACAGTTCCAAGATCTCAGCCAATCACAATGGAGAGGAAAGGTAGCCGAGCCTCTCCCCCAAATCTCAGTTCTATTTCCCCACCCGCAGTAAGTTACCGTGTCAAATTACGAACGTTATTATTTTAAATTTGTAAAATGTTTGTATTACAGCAATTATATTGTCCGCTTTAGGTGCAGTTTGTATTAGGGACACCTCCCGGTGGAAGGAGACCTCCTGAAACTCCGCCTCCTGTTAACACATGGACAGTAACGCCAACAAGTTCTCCACTTCGTAGATCAGGTAAATGTTATATTTGTGGAATAAGATTTACTTTATTATTTATGTATCAAACCCAACATTTAACATATTTTGAGAAGAAAAATCTGTAGTAAAATTTTGATGATTCAAGAACCGCTAACCTTTTTATTGCTTAGGTAAAACAATTGGGAAATGACAGTCAAATTTAAATTATTGCCTAAACAATGTCAAACAAGACCTAACAGTTCTATCAAAATGTTTTAGTATTAAGTATAGAAATATCTAAACAGTATCGGTGCCTCTACTTTTGAAAAATAAAACCTTCATAGGACCTTAATACAAATTAAAACAATAGAATTGTTGATCACCTCAAGCTCGTGCTCATTATTGAAACAAATACTTTTTTAAACCAGTGCGCTGGATTGTGCTGCGTGAATATCGGTATGTAATAATGATATGAAAGTTTCTGTGTGTCAATATATAAATTAATTTTTAACAACTTTCAAGCACAAGTATCTAGAAAATAATGAGATACACTTCTTTTTTTTTCTCAAACTAATGTTTTTTTTTCCAATGAACAAATTTAGATAACTTTTTTTATAAAATACTTAGTAGTATCTAAGATATACAACAGTTCTATACATTTAATTTAATATGGTTTTATGGATTTTATTATTTCTGGTTAGTTTAGAATATTGGGATTCGACTATACTTTCTGGTAAGTCCTAAAATGTTGTTAAGAAACTTCTTTTAATTTGTATACTTTTATTTTTATTACTTAAAATTTTGTCTATAAGTGTAATAATCCCATTAAAAATGTGTAAAGACATTACAAGATCATGTAAAATACTTCAGATTCCTTTGGTTATCAAAAAAGTATCAATAACTTGGATTAAAAAGAGTTAACACTTGTAATGACAAGCTTATTGGCAGTCATTGTAAGGTTTACAAAAATGTGTTTTTTTAGAGACTGGATATGAAGATATAATTTATCTTTAAAAAATATACTAGTGTTACATGAAACCTTATAATTTTACCTTATAATCATTCCCTTAACCCTTAAACTGTCCATGCTAATTTTTTGCAATGCCAAGCCATTTCGGTGTGTGTGTGCAGGTTTGCAAGCATATTTTCAAAAATTCTCCAAATATAGTACTATAAACCAATCTAAAAGCTTTTATGTAGAGAAAGGTTAAAATAATTCATATACCAGTATGCCAGTAAAACATTGATTGATATAAAATTTACAAGGTTATTAGCTCAAGATAAGAAAAAAAAAATTCTGTAATGAAAGGAAAAAGTTCAACTTTAGGCCTACATAAAAAGTAGTAAACATTTTTTTTAGAGCCACAATAGCCGTGGTTGTTAAGGCGTGAAAGCTTTATCAATCGTCATGGCAACCATCAATGGAAAAGTTCCGAGTTCAATTCCCATTGACCCCGAATAATTTTCTAAATGCTTTCTTAACAGACATCATTGGCTGTGGTTCGGATTCCATGTAAAACTGTAGGTCCCGTCTTCATTAGCCTTAAAGTGCAAAACAGCAGGACGTTAAAAAAAAATTTGTAATTTTTTAAAATGTACCAAAGTTTTGTAATTTAGTTCTAAATAGAACTGTATAAATATATATATCAATTTTAAATTTCTTATTTTGAAAACACCAGTTTTTATGTTCCTACTACAAGACTGCTAACAAAACTAGGCGTAGTTTGAATAGTAATTTAAGAATATATGCTTTGCCCAAAAATGAAATATTATTATAACAACGTCTAGAGAATAAATCAAAGAAATGAACTGTATACTTGTAAATTATTATTTTATAAACGTATTTCATTTAGTTTAATTTGAATCACAAAATTATATCAAAGGAATAAAAACTCTCATGTACGAAGTCTATACAACATCCTGTGTGACTCGACCTTTATGACGGTCGCTACCAAAGCGTGAGAACAATGAGTTTTGATTTCAACAAAAGTCTGTACGAATAAAACTGTTATAGTAAATGTGGTTTAGTTTACACGAAACGAAAGACTGTAGTTTTCCCTACAAATCGATATAAACATATTTATACAAATATATCGAATTGTAACAGATATCTCGAATGCAAAATGAGCTTTTTCATTGGTTGAAAACTGTCCAATTGCAAGGGTTTACAGAAAACTCTATATTTTGGTAACTATAAGACTGACGTCTGATTGGAAGGCAGTTTAAGAAAGTTCAAATCTAAACGAATTCAAAGGTATCTTTATATTATTTTGAAAACAGTTTTGTCAAGCGATATTGAGCCTTAGAGATGTGACAAAGTTGAGTAATTTTTTTGTTTTCTCGGCATTAGCTTTTCAGAAAACTACAATTTTAAATGATTACATATTATGTAAACATACGTTTTAGAAAAAATTTGTAAATACAAAAATTTAAGTTTAAATCATCTCCTTTCTAACGGTTTTTATTTTATTGTGATTGGATGATTTTTAGTGGGTGAAATATTCAATACAAAGTAGAGTTGTCAATTGAGTAGTGTGAGACCTAGGCTAAGCGCTGACACTGCTCAATTGAAAAAGATTTAATTTGATTGAAAAAGACTTTAATGACAGCCACTTGTTGGCACCATTTTGCAACGTTCCTTGCAAAGAATAAAACAAAATGTAAAATAAATGTAATTTCAATGTTTTGATTTGATTGTTCGCTTACCTTTTTTAAAAACCTCATGTGGTTCACGGGTTAAAAGATACTCAAAGTTTGATGCTTAATTTAATGTGATACTAATACGACCTATTTAATGTTATATTCAGAATACGTTTATTTGTTAAACATAATGAAAATATTTTAATTTTTAGTTTTGAGTTCTCCTCTTTTGTCAGGAGCAGGCTCACTGACTACCATGAACTCTAACAACATTCTACCTTTAGTGCCATTTAGCTCCAGAGCTGCAACTTTACCAGGTAAAATATTTAGAAATATATTTGGTGATCGGAATTAATTTCCAACAAAAAATTGTGTTTGCTTAGGAATTACCTTTTAGTACAGAAACAAGGAAAAAATCTACTTAAATGTTACTATGAATGTAGACAAAAATGTTAGCACTTTTTCTACAGTCTCACTCCTTATAGAGCAGGCTACAACAAGACAGCAGCAAAAGCTGAGTGTGTTTTCCCCTTAGAGATGCATTTATAACTTTTGTAAACAATAATCTATATAAGCACATGTCATAAATGCTTCTGTGTACAAACATTAGTAATTAATTTAAAATCTTTGTGTTCTATTGATATATTCCTATACAGAGTTAATGTAGTCCCTCCCATTTAACTTTTGTATGAACTTAAAGACAGTCCGCACTCGGGTCATTGACCATGCTACGCGTGAGAGAAGCGTTTGGTACTCGTCAAGTGTGAAAAAGAACGATTGTCGTTTACCTCGTTCCACGTCCGCAGACGGGTCGTCAGCTTATCGTCAAGGAAGCGACAGTATGCTCCATTTCAACTTTCAGTGGATTGATTTCAAAATGTCAAGTTCTTCATGAAGTAGTTATGATGAGTATGTATTATTATATTACCACTACATCCGACAGTCCAGGGGTATCAAAATGAACACTTTTAAAATCAGGGGAGGTACGAATATATATTTTTTATCAATTAAGTCCTAAAAAGCGAGTGTAGTTATACGAGTAACATATAATATAACAGCTGATTTCATCCTTAATCTTCTGTAATAAAACAAAACCCAGCGTAGCCGTAGGTTATACTTTGGGGTTATGTTTACAACATCAATCATTATAATTTCTTGTGAAGTTGATTTTTACTTTCTCCACCCTATACGTAGTATATGGAGAAAGTATTGTTTTCGTAAAAATGTTCGAATTTGAATTTTCAGTTGAATTGTCTGTTTTGGTGCTCCCAGAACCCCAAAAAATTGTTCAGTGCAATTATCTATTGTTATTATCTCTATTTATTATTGATAATATTTCTTAACCTTTATTTTATTTTTAACTTTCAGTTATTTGTATTTTTTAAAAAGACCTATATTATTTATATTTTGTTCATCTGTATTTGTTAACATTGGGTTTTAAGTTTATGTTATTTTATTTTATTAAGTATTTAATTTCTTTTGTTTTTTATTTATCTCATTAGGCCTATAGTTTTTTATTTTATTTTATTATTATTATTTTAATTTCTGTTTGACTGTTTATAGTTTTAGTAGACCAGTTTGTTATTTTTTGTATTTAATAGTTTTATAATTTATTGTTAAATTGGTTTTTATTGTTAATAATAGATACATGTTAGTAGATTTAAGGCTCGGCAGGAGTGAAAAAATATTTCTGTGTTGACCGCAGCGCTCCAAGTGGCAAAGCTGTACACTAATAACATTGAGTTTGTGTGCAAAATGTTGTTCTTCCGCTAGTAAAAATATAGGACGCCGGGGAACTATTTCTATTAGGTGACAGACGTACTGAAATGCGCATGCGTGACAATGTAAAAAGTCTGTCTTGCTATACTATCTCTCTCTCTCCCCCTCTCTCGCTCTCTCTCCCCCTCGCTATCGCCGCCGTCTCAAAATGATTTTACAGTTTTAGTCTTTAGTAGAACTACAAACAACTCGATATTTTTACAATAGCGTTGAGGCCACAATCTTCCACTGATGTTTGCTTTGGTTATACAAATTATCCTATTTTACAATTTATATTGATATCAAAGTATATAGCCTACATTTTAAAACGAGCATTTTCTTACCTTGAATATTGCCTGAGATTTTAATAATGCAATCAATAAAAGACATGAACAGAAAAGTGAAAGAATGTTGTACCTAAAAACGTATACAGTACGTACAAAGTGCTGATATAAACGTTTATTTATAATTTAATGGCGGCAAAGGCTGTTTAAACATGGGTTACAATAAGAATAAAAAATGATTAGTACTAACAAATATTAAATTATAAAAAGATACTGTTACATGTACATAACTTACTTTACATTATTATTATCTCCACATAGTATAAAATAAAGCTACCTGAAAACGTCTGTTTTTGTGTGTTCTTTCAGGCTATTTCACAACTGTATAAATCATTAATTTTTATGAAAGTTATGCGTGACAATGTGATCATTGTCTGTAGTAGCCATCGACCACATAATTAGTAGCCTATGTATATCGATCTTTTTCTCCTTAGTAAGTCACATACATGCTGAAGTCAGTGACCGAATTGCACAGCAATATATATAACACATGATATTTAAAATCGGGACATCACTAGACTCACAATCGTAATCGTCTGTATTCTAATAATTGCTCAGTTCAAAAATTAACACCAATATTTTAATTTTTGACGCTATAAGGGCAATAAAACGTAATTTATTTTGATATGTTTACAATTTATATTGATGTTACACTTTCCACAATTTTCTTTCCGTGAATTTTGGCTGAGATTTAAAAAAAGGAATAATTAAATTAAAAAAAAAAAAAACAATTTAGCCTACATAAGCAGGCTGCTGCCACAAGTAAAGACAATTTAGGTCAATAAATGGCTTTTTCTGTAGCTTATTATAATGTTGGTAGTTAAATGGTCACTCAAACTTAATAATTTGTACTAAAAATCACGTATGGTGTGACTAGTACTTTGGATTGATTCAATATTAGACCTTTCTAATAATGTACAAACAAAATTTCTTCGGTGTTTTATAAACATTATTTATTTTAAAACTCTCTCTCTTTCTTATAAAATAAACGGTACCAGAAACTCACAAAAATATTTAAATTATTAACACGTTCACTGCTAAGGACGCACATGTGAGCTTGACACTGAACACTATGAGAACCGGCTGACGCACAGTGCATTGCGTGCTTCACACGTCAACTCCCACATTGGGAGTATTTTCAATACACTGTGCATTGCGTGCTTCGCTCGCCAACCTCCGTATCAGGAGAATTTTCAATACACAGAGAATTGCGTGCTTCGCACGCCAATTTTAAGCCTATGTGCTATGGACGGAAATGTGCGTTCACTTTAAAATATTAGTGATTATTACGTAGAAAGGTTCAAAAATAAAAATAAAGTAATTTCTACTCCTTTAGGCAATAAATTTAAAAAAATAAAAGGCCAGCTCCTAGCAAAGGAAATACGAAATTTGCGTAGCAGTGAACGGTTGAACAGATCCACTGTGACTTCATAATAGTATTAAAGTAAAGGGATAAAATAAAGTAGGAGAGTAACTAGTAATTATTATTATTATTAAATAAACGAGAATTTGTAAAAATATGCGGTTTATTGCATATGGTAGGGTACATTAAGGGCTACAATTTCATCAAAATTGTTAGAGCCGTTTTTTTATAAAAAATAATAATTTTTTGGGAGGTTATTGACAAAAAAATGGGTTGTTTTGCAAAAATCTTTGAAACTTTTTTCGTGCATCTATGCAGGTATACTTGACATGTCTGTTGCAAATTTGTTTGAAATCGATCGAATAGTTTTCGCTCTAGCATACATACAGACATACAGATAGACATTTTGTAAAAAACACTTTTTGGACTCAGGGGGTTCCAAAACGAATATTTCCACAAAAATCTTAACATTGATTTTTTGCGATCACTGTACTTTCTCTATAGTATATAGTGAGAAAGTAAAATTAGTGGATTTTGAATTCAATTCCTCAAATTACATTTTCTTCCTTTAATAAGTAGCCCAGTCGGTATAGGTTACAACTACCAGTAATTTGCAATACGGCTGAATTTTTTTTTATAAGTACATTAAAGTATGTAGATTAACATAAAAAAAGTTTACCAGTCTATCGATTTCCCAAAGTCGAAAAAAATCGATTATCATTTTTTTCCGATTATCCTTAATATTTCGAGCTGGAATGAAGATAGAGGAAAATAAAAAATACCACCGTGTAGGGGAGGTATTTTTCAACAAAAAAGGTCATATGTATTTATTTCGTTCGATCAATGGTTTGTCTGGAAAAAAATCGATAATGCAGGTTTGTATTTTGCAGCAGGGAAAATCACTAAAAGGGGGCATCTTATTCATATATGAAGCGTTGGCTCATTCTAAATTGGCCGAATTTTAATATATCGAATTGAAACTTGACATAGGAGTTAAAATATATATTTTAAACATTTATGCTGAGTCTCAGTTTGTTATCTTGAAAATGACCCGATCTATACCATCTATTATCTATCTATTATTATCTATTATTATTATCTATTTAATCTATTATTATAATTTCATAATCATTGCTATGGTAATACAGTTAATTTGTGCTCCAAAGAGCCCCTAGCAGGAAAATTTTAGAGTCGTTTTGATTTCTTTCATTGTAAATATGTTTTTTGGGGTGCTTAATCCGAATCTGAGGTTTGCCTCAAAATTTCGTGACGCAACATTGAAAAAAAATGGAAAAAGTTTAAAAATCTAATTTTTGAATGGTTTTTCTCTTATAAGCTAACTCGAAAACTATCAACTTTTCATAAATAACCTTCTTAATCAAAAAGAAAAAACATAAAATTTCCTACAAAATTTACAATTTAGGTTTTCTTCTCCGACTAATCGTTCGGGCTCAAGCACTAGTAGAAAATTGTCGTATTTCGACTGTCTCCTCAAAAACTCACTTTTCACTCCAAAACTCGAATTTATTATTAAAGACTATAATTTTCTCCTACTTTTAAGTTGAATACAATGTAGGCTGGTTTCAACTCCAGTAATAATACAAAACTGGTTAAAATAAACAACAAATTTAATATACCACTCAGCTAGTATATCTCCGCCGCGTTGTTTAGTTTTCTGAATTTGTCTTCTGGATTTAGATCCCACAATACACTATGGTTAAAAATTAAAAACGAATTATATGCTATCGAATTAGTTAACTACACTAATATTAATAGTGTTACGGTAACTATAAAAATAAGAATTTTAAAATTTAAAAAACACTATACAAATACGGTAACTATAACAATTCGAATGGTAATAATTATACGATATCTGACTGCAAAAATGTAAATAATAATAATAATACGATAAACATAACAATACGATAAAAATAATAAATCAAATACGGTAGGCTATGGATAAAGTTCAGTCTATCTATTTTTCATGCACCACTGAAGGAATTTACGAGGTCAGGATAAAACAAACTAATTGCCTTCACTGCAAAATTTCTTCCGATCGGCACTAGGGAACATTTTTCTCGGAAAAGGCCGCCTCTGTTAGGGAGAAAGACAAACTCTACTCAGCGACTCTGCTGCTTGAAAAACGAAAGTATGAGTCATTTTATTTTAGCGGGTCTGAAGCAATAATGTGGTTATTGTCGTAGGTTTTGCTGGACACACAGCGGATGTCCGACATACATTGAGTCGAAGTTCGAATCGCAAGATTAATAATTTCTATAACAAAAATCAGCAATGAATTTGGTTCATATGTTAAAAATATATGTACAGCGACCATAATATCAAATATAACTAACCACTACATCTTGTTAGCCGGAAAATTAGTTATTAATTTGGTTCATAAGTTATTAATACACATACAGTATGATTAATTGTTTAAATCCGATTAAATTGTTTGTTTTTAACCAATGTACATAATCTCCTAAGTAACATGGGTTATGCTATGTAAATACAACCTTATTAGTTATATTGTTAACAAACATAGGTCATAATCCAATACTGAGTTGGAATACCCAAATTTATAGGACATATTGAAAAATCTAAACATTTTATTAAACACAGCTTTCTCTCACATATTCAAAGTTAACGGATTTAATATTTTTCTAGTATTCCTCCGCGAGCAACAAGTTGATGTGATAAAAACCAGAGTGCGGGCAAAACACTCGATAAGGAACGCAAATTCGGCGAGTACATGCTTCCACAATACATAGGATTTTTTCGTCATAAATTATCCAAAATTATTGAAATTAATTTTATTTGAAAGGTAATTAAACTTCGAATGTGGATGTCTTTTCACATTTTTAATATTTGCTTTATTGAATAAGGAAAATAATCGTAAACTTTGACTTTGAGTTAAGTCGAAGAACAAATTTATTTTAAAACAAATTTAAAAAATTAAAAGACATCCACATTCGGACTGTCCTAACCTTTAAAACGACATATTCAGAATAATTTTCTGATCATTATTACTCCAGTAATCTTATTAACCGTTTAACATTGCTCTTATGGGAGTTGAAATTCAAGATGGTGGCTGGGTCTGCCGAGCCTTAATGTGGCTCCTCCCATTCCCCCACCCCCACTAGGTCGGTCTTGGATTAACCGGTATGGGGAGGAGTGGGGGGAGGGCGTGTACAGTATATATAGGTTGTAATATTTTATGTATACTTTAGTAGTGTTAAAACCCTCTGAGGATGATGACCATGTCATCGAAATGTACATAAGGGTAAGGTATTAAACTTAACTTACAATTTAGTTGTTTAGTTATAGTTTTTGCTCCTTGTTTTGTGGTTCGGGTTTTTATTTAAATCAGAGTGCTTAAGGTGCCAAACAAAATGACACCACCCGCTTTTATCAAAACTTCGGCGTTTTATAATTATGGGGAAATGTTTAAAAATAAACAAGTTTGTGTTGTCAATCTAGCATCGCGGCGGCGGCCGCACGGGGTAGCACCATGGTAGCGATCACGGACAGTAATTCAAAGGTTGTGCGATCGAATCCCGCCTTGGACAATAATTTGTTTATACAATTGACATAGGTAGAATATTATTTTTTTGTTTTGTTCTAAAAAGTAATAAATAAAATGATTGAAAACAATATTATTTTGACTACAGTAAGTTGGGAGAAAGTTTGTGTCAGTTAACTGATACCGTTTATTTTAAATATGAGTTATAGAACTAATGTATGTTATAATAAGTTATAAGATTTGCTTTGAGGTTATAAACTGTAAATAAATAAAGCCTTTTATCATCAATATATTTGTTTATACAAATGTAAAGAAGAGATTCCTATTCCTTTAACTTCGGAAACATTCGTACATCTTCGTGTAACATATAAACATATTCTATAATTAATTTCTTCACTATAGTATAATAACTTCTAAATCATTTGATCTATCAATATGAAATAAAGAGAGATTAAAAGATAATATTTGTATCTTTCTTTAAATAATATATAATAATGTAATGTATATAGTACAAAATTTTAACAAATACAGTTTTATAATCTTTATAATTGTACACATTACGAGTTAAAAATCCCGGTCATTATAGTTAGGCAGACCTAGATAAAGTATGTTGTTTTTAAATAGTATTTTTTAAATGTTGTATTTCTGATGTTGTATATCTAATTAATCTACCTGTGATTTTTCACGAGGGCTTACTAGTAATTAATAATCTTCATGAGGATATGACTGGATTTAAAACATACATAAATTATCTTTTGCCAATTTCTTCCAACAACAAATCTCTTTCTCTACAACATTTTTTTCTCGTATAACTAGGTTAATCATAAATTCCCGTTATTTTCAACCTCCCTTTCGAATTGAATGTTTGCAACCAGCCACGGCAGAAATCGTTCAGCTTGAAGACTGTGGTTGAATGCTTGAAACGCACCTACAACAAAACGACTATGCTTCTCACTCTTGACGATTGGTTGACGCTCCGTGAGCCAATCATTTACCTAGGCTAAAACGATCAAGCGTACAAATTTCGATTCCTTGACGATACCACAACGACCCGTGTGAGGACTTCCAAAGTCAAACCCTTTTGGGACTGTCGACTAGGGTCACTTTTTTTTAATGTTTTTTTTAATGTTAGTTCGGATTGATCCCTTTCTAAAAATGGGGAATTTTTGGAGTTTTATTTATTTATTCTCTGTAAGCTTTTATATGTTTTATTTTATGGTTATTAATACCAACACAGTTCAATTATTGATGTGTATAAATAAAAACCTTAGAGTCCTATTATTAATGAGATGCTTAGCTCTGCAGCATAAGTTTGATTCATTTTGAAAAAAAATTTATGTATAGAAAGTACATGAAATAAACATGTGATTGTACAGAAAGCAATGAATATTTATTGACTTAAACTAATGATACTTAAAATAATAAGAAAAATTAAAAAACTGGTTTATGTGGAAGTTAGAATTCCTGGAATTGATACAATGTAATATTTTGTGATAGGCAAATGAATGAATAGTGGTAATAATAATACATGTTTTATTTAAAACATTAACATATTAAACAATCACCATTATTTCAATCAACACTCATTCAACAATGATCTATCCATAGTCCATCTGCTGGGTTTGCACTTTTAATTAATGAATTACTACGATCACACACATAACTAAGAAATTTAAACATGAGTTCTAAAAAATAACAAATTTACAAAGAATATTAATCGTTGACTATGTGCTATTACCAATTAAAAAATAAAACTAACATTCAGATAATTTATATTATAAGATAAGATATTATTGTTTAAATTGTAGGTAACCATATTTACTTGTTAAACCAATGTTTTTACTTTTTTCCTGTTTTCAGAATTGGGAAGTTTTGACGCACCTTCGCAGTTTGTGTTGCCAGAACTGCCTCAAGAAACTCTTTTAGAGGTAATTATGTTTATAATCTGTGCTGTTCAAGTTAAACAGTTTTTTTTTACATAATTACACTGAATGAGACGCTAAATGATCAAGCTATCTTACTGTACAATTCAAATTGATATTCATGAAAAATCTAAATAGTTATTTCCAGTGTTGTAGTGGAGTGGGACGGATCGGCGCTACAGCACAGCTTATTAAGGTCAAGCTGTGCTCCGCCTATAGATAACGCAACATGTTTACTTATGTTTGGTTTTCAATTTTAGTTTTGTGGTATATTTTAAAAGATTTAGTAATATTGGAGTTAAGATTGATATTTTTTAAATTCATAATGATTTGAATTAATCTCAACGGTAGTGGTACTTGTAAAGAAAAGTTTATAACTTGATAATTAAAAACGGTAAATTTTTAAGCTAAAATAAACAGTAATTTTGCACACCAATTTATATCAGCCTATTTTAAACAATATAATGTAATTTATACCTGAAAAGTTTTAATTTTTACACCCACTACCCCATCCCCGAAACTGTGTATAGCATTGTATTATTATATATTTTTTTAAATGATGTTACATACAAATGTTCAATATTACAAATAATTGACTTGATGGTTTCAGTTATTACTACAATAGATTTTGAGAACAAAGCCACTATAACCCAATCAATATTGATTTGTTCATTTTATTAAATTTAACAGCAAGCGATCACAGTGGCTTTAAGGGTAGCACATAGGTATGTAAAATACAAAAACTATGATGCAATGACCTGTTGCGCATTTTTTAAAAGAAAAATAATAATAAATTAGTACTTTTTGGGTTTATGGTTGATATTATAAAATGTTATGAATGGATCACAATACTTCCAATGGGTCATTTGAAAAAATTTTAAAAACTGATGGTGAGAGAGGCAGTGGTAGTGGAGGAACCAACTGCAGAGGAGAAGAGAACGGCAGGGTGCGCGTATCAAGCTTTCCTCCGCTGCTGGTTCCCTCACTACCACTGCCTGTCTTGCCGTCGGTCGCAAATTTATGCGATGCGCGTTATGTTCAGATGCAATTTTATCATACTTTATCAATATTATTCAAAAATCGAAGATATACGAATTATAGGTTTTAATGTCTACTTTCAGAATCTGTTTGGTAAATTAAAATCTGGCCACTCAGTTTAAATAGGGCGCATTATGCAAGATAATGATCTTATTTGTTTACACTGTAATAAAATTGTGAAACAACTATTAATGCGACAAATTTCATCTTCCGTCTGTTTGAAGTACACATAATAAACATTTTCCAAAAGATCTGCCCTTAATTTGTAAATTAGCAAAGATACGAATTTTTGAAAAATAGAACTTTTTAAGCATTTTTCCTACTTTTCTCAGAGAAAAATGGTTCGATTGGGGTTTATAAAAAAAAACATTTTGTAGTTTCTTAAATTCTCTACAAATGTCTCATTGGAAATATCGTGATCCATTCATAACATTTTATAATGTTAACGATAAACCCAAAAAAGACCCTAATTTATTGTTATTTTTAACTTCCCGCTACCAATAAAGGAAAGTTATTGATTTCGGTCCGATTTTCGAAAGTCGAGTTTTCATTAAATCTCCACGTTTTGAGGTCCCAGGAAGCCATTCTGACTATTCCCGCCGAGGTGTCCGACCGTGTGTGTGTGTGTGTGTGTGTGTGTGTGTGGATGTATGTGTGTAAATAAATTTTTGTCGTACAGTTTCTCAAAAACGAATCAACCGATTGAATTCTACGACATGTCATTCGAAAGGGTGTATCAAAACTTAGATCTGATTAGATTTGAGAGTTAATCCATCGAGCCAATCCGAAGAAATTAAAAAAAATAACCAAATTTTTTTTTGAAATTTTTATGTTTTTTAAAAATAACTTTAAAGCGTGCAAAAAAATCTTAATAAAACCATGTATACATTTTTTGTGCTTAAAAAACTGCGTCGACTGCTTTTTTGAAAACGAAAATCGGACGACGCATTCAAAAGTTATTGTTGTTTAAAAATTCACAAATTTTCGTTTTTTGGTATTTTTTTAACATATCTTCCAGATTTCTCAACCAATCAATATAAACCTGTACATTTTCTTTTTGTGCTTTAAAAACTGCGTAGAATGCTTTTTTGAAAATGAAAATCGGACGACGCATTCAAAAGTTATCGTTGTTTAAAAATTCACAAATTTTTGTTTTTTGGTATTTTTTGGTATTTTTTTAACATATCTTCCAGATTTATCAACCAATGAATATAAACCTGTACATTTTCTTTTTGTGCTTTAAAAACTGCATAGAATGCTTTTTTAAAAATGAAAATCGAACGACGCATTCAAAAGTTATCGTTGTTTAAAAATTCACAAATTTTCTTTTTTTGGTATTTTAACAAATAAACTCATTTTTAAGCGTTTAAAATTCAAACTAAGCGGGAAGTTCTAGGGTTGGCCTGCACGGTCAACCAATTTCCAGACTTTTGTTTATGCAAAATGCACAAAAGCTCATTGCCTGATAGTTTTTGTATTTTACATACTGTAACATTTTAAATGAGTAATGGTTTACATGTATAACATAAAGTTTGGTTTGTTTTTTTTTTGTTTTTTTTTTTTTTAATGAAGGAAGTAGGCCTAGGATAGCAAAATTGTGTCAAGATAAACAGTTATAAATTTTAAAATATTAAACAAATAAGATAATTGTAAACCACTAAATTAAAATTAACTTACATTTCTTTTAAATTAAACTTACCTTTTCCTTACAAAATACCGTATTTTAAAAAACAGTCAGAAACAGTAACCATTTGTGTATTAGAGAATAACCTCAAAATGAGTTTGATGGCATTTCACTATTGTAAATAATTTAAATTTATCAAAAGTGCAGACAATTAGTTTTATTATATCAAATAGCATTGTATATTGGTCAAATAAGATATCAAAGTGATTGAATTGTATAAATTAACTTTCGTTAAAACAACAAAAATACAGACACAGCTGGAAGTGTTGTGATGTTAAGACGTAACTCAGTGTAAACGAGAACGATATATCCGACAGTGGAAAGGCGGTGACGTTTAAAAACAGTATATTGTATATCAAACAAATAATATTTAAAAACAGTTTCAATGGCAAATATTATTCAAAGTTATATAAAAACATAAGTGATATAAATAATCGGGGAAAAAAGAAGGACTTAACACACAAATATTAATTTAAAATGCAAACCCAATGCCTAATAGACCAAAGTAGTGAAAAGTAATCAAATGTGGCAGTTTTTAATTGTAACCGAGATGATTTAAGAAGGAACGGAGGCCAAGAAAGGGAAATTGTGAGAGTTTTTTTTTTTTTTAAAGGGTACAGATGTACAGTTTATAATTTAAAAGGTTAGAAGATAATTTATACCAGAAAATCGAATAAATAGAACAATTTAATAAACAACTCAAGTATTTGAAGAATATTGTCTAAATTTAATCTCAGCTCAAGGTAATACCTAACCTTATTTATCCTAAGTGAACTGTTATAGACTTGAACCTATTTCATCATTGTCATTAGGACAGAAGTAACTTCAAGAAACATTTAAACACCTTTGATAAAGTTTTACAACTTGTTAGATTGATTTCATTGTATATATTATATTTAAGTTTGCACATTTAATAAGATAAAAAGCCACAAACTGTAATACCCGAGGTAAGAAACAATAAGAGATATTAGAAAACAATAATTAATAATTCATTTCAAATAAATTATATAAAGTGTTCTATATTCTATTGCATGATAAATAGTAAAATTTATACATCAAATAAAAAAAAATTATTTTAATAATAAATTTTGAATTGTAAAGAAAAGAATAATTTATTTCATATTAATATTGTAATACCTATGTGCTACCCTTAAAGTCACTGTGGATGTCGATTGCTGTTAAATTTAATAACAAAATTAGCCTTTTATTTTGCTCTATTGGCTGGTCTACAAAAAAAAAATAGATTTTTTTCTCGAAATAAGACCTAGCAGTAAAAACTGAGTTTCAAAGCTCTCGTGGTTCTTAAAAAAATAAGGTATTGATTTATAAGTTACCCCGATAAGTTATCCCCATAAATATTTTCTGCATACGCCCCTGCTTAGATCTCTGGCACATCCAATGGTTACTTATAATTTTGAGCTGAATTTCTATTTATTTTACTATGAATCTAACAACAAGTGCTTGGTGTTTCAGAAAGAACATAATGAAACCTTAGCGAAATTAAACTTTGTGCTAGCAGTATCAGAATGTGTCCTGGATGTGGCGACAGGACGACCTCGTAGTGAATGTCTGATACTGTTGGTTAGAGTTTTACAACTGCTTAGTTCTGGACTTAATCTAGCTACGACAAAGTTACGTTCAGGAACGCTTCAGCCTTCACCTTCTGTTAAAAAAGGTAACAGTTCAGAGATTTCTTATCCATGTTAGGCTAAAATGTTGTAATGATACCAAAATTCTGTTTATATAATAAGCAGTAGGTGCATAATATCAGGGAAAGAGCGTTGACCTTGAATTCCTACCCACCACTTCCCCTCCCTCAATCTCTTCGGGTTTTCTACTGTTTTCAAGCGGCTCTTTTCGTATTGTTTATCGTGTGTGGTTCAAACGGATTGCTTTTCTTTAACTTTATTGCTACAATTTATTTAAAATTTTAACTTTGATTACTGGTTACATATTTTTATGTACACATTGTTTTTGTTTTTTATCAAAGTGCTTGGGAAATGTAAATGCAGCTTTAAATGGCATCAAAGCTTAAGAAGGTTGTGATTTCATAAATAATTCAACTATCAAAAGCCATAGTGCTGTCCTACTCTACACCTTTTTTTATAGTTTTCCTGTTCCTGAAACCATTTGCAATCTTTCGCTTGATTTTCTTCTGATAATGTATACTACATAATATCTCAGTTGGTGTAGGCATCTGCCATAAATTCCTAAACTACTACAATCATCTGTTTAATATAACATGCTGTATTATAATTTATTTTACAGTACATATTAAATTTCACATGTTTGTTAAACAATATTTATTTTATTACTTTTACCTATTTACCGCACAACTTTATATACTTTGTTTGCTAATTGCTAATCAAAATTGTATTTACAATACTATGTTCTTCTTATATTTAGTGGTCTCTCAAATGAACACAAAGTTCCGTCGATGTTTAAACGAATGCAAGCTTCTCAACTCCCCAGGCCTTCTCCAAAATGCAAGTGCAACGGCTGATAAAATACTATACAACCACGCAATTCATATGGTGAGTACACATTTTATTGAAGAAATAGTGAGTTTTGCAAGTACAGTAGAGTCCTACATTCCGAACTAATTGAGACTGAACACTGTTCGGTTTAGCAGGAATTCGGAATAGGTGGATAAATTAAGTACGGGGGACATCTGCTAGTGTTAGTTCTATACACTTAGTTGATCGGCTCGGAAGAAAGCGAGGAGGAGATGAACGCTCAAACTGAACTCATATCACACGTAGACGCGGCAAATGCTCTTGACCTCGCCTTAGTGTAGGTTTACACCATCCGTTTTGTCCTTCCGTTGCGTTACGATTCTGTTTTCTTCTAAAAACTAAAGGGAAGGGATAGGTTGTTTAACTGTCCGTTTTGTCATCCCGCAGTCTGTCCGTTAGTACCGCATCGTCTTGAAAAAAGATCGAGAAAAAAATTAAATTCATTCGAGATAACGAAAACGGAGATGAAAAACAGATGAACGCAACTTTGGTGGCAACAACACTACTAGTGCCTAGCTGTTATATTGAATCTTTCCTTCTTTCTAATGAATCCGGTATCCGTTTCACCGCACACTTGTTGCGGTAACTTCCTTCCCGCAAAACGGAAGGAAAACGCGAAGGAAACAAAACTAGCTTTCATTAAAATTTGGTTTCAGTTGATTTCATCAAGCTTAGGCTCTAAGTATGTATCTATTTCACTTATTTGTATAACAATAAATGTTCGTTTTTCCACGAACGTCTTTTTAATATCTCCTGTTTTTATGTTAATAAATCTGTATTTTTTCTGAACTCTGTTCGGAATTGAAGGATTTTCGTAATATCGGGGTTCGGAATAACGGGTCTCTACTGTATGTATACTTCTTACCAAACAATCTTGTATATCTACCCTTTCAAGTTTTAAGAGGAATCATTTTTTAAATATTCAACGTTAAAATATATATGAATACTAAAGCAATAGGTAGGTACATATATTTTATTGCACATAATGATACATATTCACACAAAGAAAACAGGCGCAGTGTCAAAGTCATAGCCAAAACTGTATAATGCTAATTTCACACAATTGATAGTGTATTTTCAAAACACTCTTCTACTTTGTCCTGTTTTATTCCATCCTTAAAACATACATTGTTCAATATTTTATAATCCTCTGGCAGTTCATTGTACAATTATAACCCCATGTATATTGGAGTATTTTCATATAATTTTAAACGATTAGAAGTAAATCAGTAATTATCTTTCTGTCTCGTATTGTAGCTGTGATTAAAAGTGATGGAGTTATTTGGTATTGTATATTTATTTTTGTGAAACCAGACCAAAACTTCATATAAATTTAATATGAAAAAGTAAATAAATTTAATTGTTTTAAAAAGTGTGCAATTTTTCCTGCTACAGATTATTTATGACTCTTATAATTTTCTTTTGCAGTAAGAAAACCCTTTTAATAACAGCTGTATTTCCCATTACGATACTTTAAGATTGATTATTTTTTGTTTTAAAATTAATAAATTCTGTTTTATTAACATTTAAAAGAAGGAACCAATTCTGTGTTTGTTTTAAAAATCGTGCTATTTCCATTTACTTAACTGATTTTTTTAATCACTGCACTTGTATCATCTACAAATAATGTTAATTCCAAATTGGTTTTCTGGGATTAGAAAAAACAAAGGATCCAATATAGAACCCTGTGGTACACCAAGTAATATGTGATCCCACTTTGATATGCATTTTGTAATGGACCATCAGCCTTCAATTTTAAAAGTAAGATTTGATCAAAGACAAACACTTACCATAGTATTGCAATAGAAATTGAATAATTGCTTGTTATAATGAGTAGAGTTAAAGTAATTATGCCAAATTGCAGTGTCAGACAGCTGCCTTAGATGAGTTGTTCAATAACTCCACAGAATGCTTCCAACGGTATCAGACAGCTCACATTCTTCTGCACAGCCTTTCACAAACCGTCAGCCACCAGCAAGACAGAGCACTGCTTATAAAATGTAAGTTTTTCTTTGTGACTTGGATACAATTTAATAATTCAGTATTGATAGGTACACAGAGACATTTGGGGTGTATGAATTTTAAAAGTTTTTTGTGTTATTTGATTGTACATGTATTTATGAAACTAAATACCATGACCATTAAAAACAATACACTTTTATAACAATTATTAGTCGCCATTCCAAATATTGATTACTAGTTATTAGATTTAGGACTTACAGTCTTCAATATTCCTTTATCGTCGCTAAATGACGACCGTTTTGGCTATTCAGCCATTTTCAAGTTTATCAGGTTTCCCTTCGTCACTTGCACATAACTAACATAACAATTACATAATAAATAAATAAAACACACTTACACGCCTGTATTGCTTAATCTAATGACTCGTGGTGAGCGACTACATACGACACTGTCCCAGTACGCACTGATGGTATGCAAGTTAATCGCCTGGAAGGGATGATGGGTTATCAACATGTGTCAATACGGTGTCGTATAAAGTGTTAGATTCAAAATTTAGTTTTCATTTAATAGTTTGCTACTCTCTATTTTATAGTTCTTGTATATTTCGAACTGGGGGCACCTGGGGTTCAAAGGGTTAATCGGTTTTTTACACAATATTTCATTTAATCCTATTTTATAAATAATTGTAAAGTTTTACAATCAACTATATCTTTGTGTAATATTCACAGATAAAGAAGCAGTAGAAAGGAGATTGAATGTTCTTCAGAAACAAGGAGTTGCCTATGTCAACAGTACCGAGACTTAATTACAGAATGTATACATAAAGAACTTAATTTGTACGTTCCATGCAAGTTCTTTATAAATATAATTTGTATATTTAATACAATAAAGTTAAAACTGTGACATGTATACTACAGCGAGAAGTGCAAAGGAAATGTGCAACAAAATTAGGTAACCAACTTCATGGTCTGATAACATAACAAAAACGTTAAGGTAAGATTTTTAGTGAAATTAATGCTACTGGACATATCCTTTATTTTTGTTATGAATGAATACAAATTTCTTGCAAAGCAAATTAAGTAAAGTTTTTAGTTCTTAAAGAAATCAGTGCAGTTTAGGTTGAAGTTTTTTTTAATAACCTTCAATTAAGATTTTGTTGTCTATTTTTAGCGAATTTCCATAGGAAAGATTAGCTATTGCAGTGACCTTTATGGTGAGACTTAAGGTCAGGAGTAGTAAATGAGCATCGATCATGGTCCCCAGAACACGTTTTGGGGTGTCATTAAAAATTGTATATATTTACAGTAGAGTCTCGATATTTCGAGTTGAACGGGACCGAGTGTAACTCGGATTGTGAAAAACTCGAAATACACGGAATATGTAGAGGTTAAGATAAAACTACTATTTATAGTCCTCGTATCTCCGAAAAAATTAGAGTTTTATTATATATACACTATTTTGTATTGAACATTAAGGTAAAAAAAGTTATTTTATACACAGTGCAAAATAGAAACTTACTTATTAAAGAAATCATAAATAGTTTTTTGTTTAACGACACTGCAACGTTTACGAGCAACGATGTCATGCCAGGGGGATACGGCAGTGCCGGGAAAAGTTTGTTTTGATGTTATTTTTCCATATACAGTAGAACGTCTTTAATTCGAAATTACCGTTAATTTGAAGTTTCGGTTCGGTCAATTGAACTTTATATATGATATCAATGTAAAAAATGATGGATAATTCGAAGTTTTTTTTCGTCACTAAAAATAAAATCTTGTGCTGTGAAAGGGATCGCTGGATAAATAGGTCACTGCTTGGTAGAAAGGGGGCTGGACACGTATTGTAATTCTAGACGCGGTACTGGTTTCCAAGATTTTGCCTTCCGAGAATTCTCTAGGTACCGATATTGTAGTTTGTCATTGGATGCTCTGCCCATTCCCTGTCTGTTGTTAAATCTCGACAAAACCTTTTGTAAACAGAACAGAACAATCAAATTGTTTATTGACAGTTGTACTGCGCATAACTATCCCACTGTTATCAACAACGTTACGGTTATTTCCCCCTCCCCCCACCAAAACATGACTTTAGTTGTACAACTAATGGATCAGGCCATTATAAAAAATGTTAAGCATTTATACCGGCGACTTATTGTACAAGCGCTCTTGACAGATTCATTGGAAAACAAAAATTTAAAGATCGGTATCCTTCAAGCAGCAAGAATGTGTCACAATGCATGGTCACATTCAACGCTATTTGTGGCTCGAATTACACGG
>JAGFPH010002021.1:47101-58425 GCA_018207615.1 Philaenus spumarius
CTTTATCTTTATTTAGAACACTATTAGTGTGTCTTTCAAATACACCACACAAATAACTAAAGTTTTTTTTTTACTATGTTTTCTATAAAAGAATATACGAATGTAGTAAATTCCCAGTAAAGTTTAACAAATCTATGAGGAAGCATTGTTAGAATAGTCGACTTGCAGCAATTAAATTTAGCAGTTTCTTAGTTGATTGGTTAATTCTTCGAGTGTTACAGTTTTATGGTAATGATTGTAGGCAACATTTTTAAATAATGGATGGGAAAAATAACTACCTAAAACTTTAAAAATTAAAAACAATTTCCGACAGAACCCTGAAGTTTGTTTATTGCTTTTTGTCGAGTGAGTTAAAATGTAAAAGTTTTTTCCGTTCCTAAAGAAAGTAGTTACATTTTTTTATGGAAAAATGTTACATTTATAAATAATGTTTTACAGCAAACAAAAATCTGTATTTCAATTATATTGTAATAACTAAAACTGACAGTAATAGAAATGTTAAATTTCTGAGTTTTGTAAGGCAGACCTATAGCTACTGTCTTTTTTATTCATCTGTTATTCCACTCTTAGTTTTAATCTTATTCAGGGCTAATGTTTTTTTTTGAAATTGAAGAAATATACATTAATATGCAGGGACTTTCAATTTTTTTATTTCTTATAAGTAGTTACATTCAGCGTTCTTTTCGTCATAGCTTGTTTCAACAAAAAAACCAAAAAATAATATAAAGGATATTAATAGAATACTTTTTGGTAACAAACTATATTTTGATTTGTTTGTAAAGAATATATTAAGACAACCTTCTAATACAGGGAAATCTTATATCCTGTTTATGTATGTTTTGTAAATTATAATTATCTTGTTTGCTTTTGTAAATAATTTTTGAAGACTATATATATTTTCTTAGTATACAAACATGGATCTTTTGTATATATATGTACTATAATTATATTTGATTTGGATAATTTAATCAATGTGGTAGCTGTGAAGTGTCAAAAGACTTTTTTAAACTTTTCTACAAGATAATCACACCTTTTCTCGTTTGGATCTAGGTTTTAGTTAACTGAATATAACTCTATGTACCACATTGTAGACTTCATGTGTTTTTTATTTACAAAGTAGGGGAGACCCTTTCATGCTCCTCATGCCAATCCCGTTGAACATTCTATACACATAATTATTATGTTATGTTTTCTTTATAATAAAGGTGTAGGATTAATAATAACCTCAAAACTAAGATGGTAAATAATATTAATGTCCAAATCAAATTATTTCGTATATTTTATAACAGCAGTTTGAATAAAGTTTAAAAGTACCGGCAAGGCTACTCTTGAACAAAAACCTAACCTAAATGTTACAAATAATTGTTTAAATTTTTAATTGTTAATGGAAATATTTAGAGCAAACAGCTGATTACTGTATCAACAATAAACATATGTATTTGTTATTTAGTATGGGGGTCCCTTTGCCATAAAATATTTAGTATAGTTTGTGTTGTTTTTACGTCTAACAACGATGTTGTTTTTCAAAAAAATATAAAATCATGCTTGTATTCGAATGTAAAGTTGTGTCAAAATTGCAAAACAATCGGTGAAGAACTTTCGGAGGTTTGAGATTTTGAACAAACGAACATTACATTTTCATTTATATAGATTTATAAAAATATAACAAGACAAGAATTATAATGTAGAGTTGAAGTATAACAAGCTGTTCTACAGATAACTCACAATACACTATCATAGAACAATAAAATTAAACTATTTGTTGAGGAAATAAATGTGATGGTGACGTGTGTTTCAAATGCCAGACCATAGTCTTGACAATTATTTGATGACACATTATAATTGTTGTGCATGGTGTATACAAGTGTTCACATTCATTACTAAAGTAAAATTGAAATGTCAGTGAATCCTTGTGGTTGGGCACCTACAGAAAACTCTTTATACTGCATTCATAGATAATAATTGATTTATCATCAGAGGCACAGGGGGCTGTCTTGTTAGATTACATAATGTGTTGTTAGGATTTATGAAGGAATTAGGAAATAAATGAGTTGCTGTAGTCAAGAAAATAAATATTAATGTATATTTTGTGGGGTGCATTTGAATTATAACTTGTTAAATGAATAAAAATGGTGTACTTAATATTCATTTTATATATTACTTTAATAGAAATAAATAATTCAAATTTATAACAAATTGCTTAGCTCTTCAATCAAAATATTCCAAATCTCAAAACTCAGTTTTTATTTATTGGTGACTTGTTTCTGAAATAAAATAAGTAAAGGCAAATGTTTAATTTAACTATAAAGTTTATTAAACAGATTTATGGTAATATATATTTTCTCTAATTTGTTCCTAAAATAACAATTATTGGCACCAAATATTGTATTCAAAATTGTTTTAATAACCAAACAAAAAATTGTCAAACAAGGTTTATCAAAAATAGATGCACAATTTTGTTTATCAAATAATGCAGAATGTATACTTGAGTACAGTTTAATTAGAACTTACATTCTCTTAAAAAAATTAATTACAATTTTGTATTGCAATGGTTATTATTAACATATATAATTTTTTGTAATACTCATTTAACTTGTTTAACAAACTTAAATTCAATTTGTTCTCTGTAGTAGTTGAATCACTGAGTAATGTTTTTGATCGCCTTCTAACCACAGATAAACTTTAAGTTTATGTACTGTAGCATAAATAAGTTACAAAAATTATCCAAGTATTTTGCATTTTTTTTTATAAAAAGACATTAGTACATTGTGCTAGCTTTTATTCAATCATCCAAAAATGGATTTATAAAATACAATTATATTTAGATTATTTTGTTCTGAAAAATAAAACATTTAGCATATCAAAATGAATAGCTTATGTAGGGATATAATAACTAAGACAGTTGGTTATTGTGTTGTGTTTTATTTTTGCTTTTTTGTAAGAATAAATGTTACATTTCATGCTATATATATTTAGTCCTATATATCTCTATACAAGGAAATAATTCATGAAAAAGATGTATATTTGTGATGTCAGCTCATTTTTAATGGAGATGAAAATTGAAATAACTAACGCCACTTTATACTGCAGGCTACATTTTATATAACCAAAATAATAACCTAAAGGTTAATTTATTGAAACCTAATCAAGTACAATATAAATCTAAGCCCAATCAAAATGTAAAGAATAAATTTAAGATCAATAATTAATTACAAAACACAGGTGTCTGACTTTGAGATTTTACTGCATTCTTAATTTGTTCTTTAAGTATTTTTTTGTTCTTTGATGGCCAATGAAGTATTGTTGACATTTTTTGATTGTTCAATACACATTGATTTATAAAAGCTGGAAGCTAGAGGATGCAAACATTCCCCTTTTTAAGCTTCATGGCATTTTGATTATTTGAAGTGAAGAAATGTTTGGTTTTAAAATCTAGAATACTTTTATAAGTTAAACCACATCAAAGATGTACACAAATTTATTTTGCTTTAATTATGAAATTCTCATAAGTAAGGTTTTCATAACAACATATTATTACCTTTTAGCTGCTTTGTCATGCTGAGGTAAATTTATAATGTTTAAGGAATGATTGTCTAGTTTTTATAAATTGATGTTGTAATCAAAGGCAGATGAAAATAAACTCTGAATAAAAACATAACAATAAATCCATTTGGTCTAATTTTGTATTTATTGTGCTAAATTAGTTTGCCACCTTCAAAATTTTTGATTTTTTTCATAAGTACAATTTTTTTTAGTATTCAATCCTTATATTTAATTTCTACACTTGATTCCTAATTCTATTCAGACACACTTGTGAACATTGAACCTTCAATTGTAGATTTTTATCTCTTATAAACTTGTTTTTTTCTATGATTATACATATAATTTCGAGTGTAGTAATATTATATATATATATCTGCCTGTCGTTGCTTTCTCATAAACCTACAGGTACGAAGCAAAGAAAGGTACAAACATATATATTATATATTCGTAGATATATATTTAATTTTTTATGTTTAGTTCAACAAATATATATTTTTGTATTGCATGTGTTATAGTTCTACTCTACAATGTCAGTAGTACCATCTCAAAGTGTAAGAAATTTACTATTAGTAAATAATAATTTTTGTATGCATGTATATAAGTTGAAAATAAATAAATAATATACAATTTTATCTTAGTTTATTTACCTTTTATTTCTGAACTATAACTTCAAGCTACGGGAGTAGGCTGAAAAGTAATGCACACGTGCTTGTAGAACGCTAACGAAATTACTTTCAGAAGGGCACCGGCTGGCATGTGGAAATAACATTTCCCCTCTATACGCATGCGCAGTTTGAAGGCCTTGAGTTCATCCAGTGTATTTTGAGCAGCGGAAGTATGAATAGATGTTCTAGTACTATGTCAACGCAAGTTAAACAGCGTGATGTTATCGAATTTTTAACTGCTGAAAAAGTGACTCCTACTGAGATTCATCTACGTTTAATGGCTTTGTGGTGATAGGTCTACTGTAAATCGATGTAAAGTTCGTAGCCTGGAAAAGCCATAATTGTTGATAAAACATGCAGCAGACGTCAGATCACTGCCACAGACGATAAACATTGCAAACTCATCGACTATTTGATTCAAAATGACTGGCGAATCACTCAAAAGCATATCATATAATATCCAAGGAACGTGTCGGCTTCATTATTGAACAATTGGGATACCCTAAAATCTGTGCACGATGGGTACCACGCAGTCTCACAGATAAGAACAAACGGCGTCGATTGGAATGCTTTGAGTAACTTTTGCAGCGCTACCGTGATGAAGGAGACGACTTTCTTTTGATTATTGTGACGGAGGACAAGTCATGGGTCCATCATTACGACCCGAAAGAGAAAAGACAGAGCGTTGACATCGTCATCCGTTTTCTCCTCAGGTGAAAATGTTTTAAACGCAACCATCCGTAAAAAAACTTCTTTTGACTGTGCTTTGGGATGCTCACCAAGTTTATGTGACCGATTATCTGGAACGAGGCGCAACGATAAATTGTTCTCAGTACTAGAGACTCTAAAACCCCTTCGACGTCGAGTTTATAGTGTTAAGAGATAGCCTGGCGCCAATAATCTTGCAAGATGACAATGCTCGTCATCACACTTCTCGCGCAACTGAAGAGGCTCTGCGAAACCTAAAGTTTGGACCGATTTTGCACACTCCTTACTCCCCTGATCTTGCGTTTTGTGATTTTTTTTCCTCTACTTGAGAGAGACCTCAAGAGTAATCAATACACCTCGGATGATGAGGTGAAAGCAGTTATTAATTCCTGGATTCGTGAGAAGTCGGAAGAATTTTTCAATGACTTTGAAAAAATTTGTTACACGTTAAGAGAAATGTGTTGGTCTTAACGGTGTCTATGTTGAAAAATAAATACATGATTTTGAAGCTCAAGAATTGTGCTTTAATGTACTTTTTGCCAGATCTTGCTATTTCTTTTTGCTCGTGTTCTACAAGCATGTGTGCGTTACTTTTCAGCCTACCCTGACGACACAACTTATAGGGTTTTTAATTAACTCCTGATTTATTTGATACATAAAGTAGAACAAGTACAGCACTTTCTATTCCTAATTTACTTGCTACAAGTAGAACAGTCAAAGATTGTACTTCAACCTCTTTTATACTTTATATTTTTTTTGCACCTTATCTACCAAAATAAAAACTGTACAAAATGTATAGCTTCAAGATTTGATAAAATATACTTAGGTGAAAACTTGTCAAGTATTACATTAGCGGCAAGTTAAGCCACCATGTTATGGTACAATTTTATTGTTGAATATTTATTTTTCCATTTCTATTAGTTGCTGTTGATTTGATTAGAGTTTTATTTGGATCTCTAGAAGTGCAAAAGATGCAAAATTACTTTGAAAGGGCAACTTTCTTCATTTTGAGAAACTTAAATGACTAAATATGGGGAAATGTATCTATATTTTATAATTTCTGTAACTTCTAATTGATAGGATTTACTGAAACGTAGCCAAACACATCAGTTTGAAAAGGTACAAGTCCTAATTCATTCAGATTTTTCTAAATATTAGAGAATGAACACCTAAATTTACATATTCTTTCATAAAACATGAGTTGTTTTTTCTGTATACCAAACATTTTTAATATTTAACTTCCCTACAAAAATTCAGTACAATAAATTCAGAAAATTGACTAAGCAAGTGCTCGAGGAACTGAACATGGCCGCACCAATGTGTTTAAGTAATGGCGTAAAATACGTTTTAACTGTTTATTTTCCGAAGCATATGATTCTTGTTCCAAAGTCAAACTCTCACAGTCCAACAGAACTTGGTTATACTGTTGCCAAAACCCATCAAGCTCTTTGTAGTGTTCTGGCGTTGATTCCTAAAAAAAAGAAAAATTGTACTTATTAAATATTTACTTTTAGAAGCAAAATTTTTTTCTTCATATTTTTTATCTGTACAGAAAAACATAATGTACGAGTGAATTTATAAATTCAAAATAATGTTAGAAGGGAATAAACATAACTATAAGTAGAAGTTCTGACATAAACCACCATTCCTATGCACTAACAAAATATAGTACAGTAGACTCCCGATTATCCACGATAATGGGTGGCTGAACTTCCGTGTATAATCGACATCGCGAATAATCCGAAACTAACCTAAAATGCCCTAGAAATGTTCAAAATGACCGTAAAACTAAAATAAGTGCTTAATTAATCTTTACAAAAGGTTCAGGTAATAACAATTAATTTAAATATGTACAGTATTACGTACCTTTACGAGGTGTGTGAGAAAAGTAATGAGACTGATTTTGTACTAACTAAAGTTTTTATTTTTTTCAAACAACAATGTTATCCCCTTCAAAGTAGTTCCCTTGGGCAGCTATACACCGGCGGAGTCGTTGTTCCCACGCTTGGTAGCAGCACTGGAAGTCTTCAACTGGTATGGATTTTAACTGGTCGGTCACAGTCTTTTGAATGTTCTCCAGAGTTCCAAAATGACGTCCTTTTAGGACATGTTTCAATTTCGGGAAAAGGAAAAAGTCACAAGGACTCAAATCAGGTGAATAGGGGGGTTGAGGAACAACAGTAATGCGTTTTGAGGTCAAAAATTCATTGATGGAAATGGCCGTGTGATACGGGGCATTGTCATGATGAAGCATCCACTTGTCTGCAATGTCTGGTCTCAAACGAATCACTCTTTTCCTGAGCCTTTCAAGGACATTTTTATAAAGAACTTGATTGACAGTTTGTCCTGGTGGAACAAATTGTTTGTGCACGATACCCTTACTGTCAAAAAAAAACAAATCAGCATGGTCTTGATCTTTGATTTGCTCATTCGACATTTCTTCGGCCGAGGAGATGACGGAGTGTGCCACTCTTCGCTTTGCCGCTTTGTTTCAGGATCGTACTCAAATATCACACAGTTGAAGAATTCTTGGTCATTCCTCTTGGCAATCCTCTCAAGAAGATCAACGCACACGTTTTTTCGATTGTCCTTCTGTTCAGTTGTGAGGTTTTTCGGCAACATTTTGGCACCGATCTTTCGCATGTTCAAATCGTCTGTCACAATTTGATGCACGATGAAAGTGTTTAAATTTAGCTGTTCACTCATCATCCTTATTGTTAAACGACGGTCTGATCTCACAAGAGCCTTCACACGTTCAACATTTTCGTCAGTTTTTGAAGTTGAAGGTCTCCCTGAGCGGGGTCCATCTTCAACGTGTTCTCGGCCTTCCAAAAATGATTTGTGCCAGTGGAAAACTTGTGCTCTTGATAAACAATGTTCCCCATAGGCCTGTTTCAACTTTTCAAAAGTTACACTCGCGGATTCACCAAGTTTAACACAAAACTTTATTGCACATCGTTGCTCTAAATTCCGATGCTCCATTTCTGTAACGCACAACAAAAACACAACTTCACTGATGGCGCTGTCAAAAATAATGTGTTAGTTGTACGGAGTTGTAACTCGGACTGAGGAAGTGGAAGGGATAAACAAACTGGTCTAGCACCGGCCGGTAGACACAACGTTGCCAGATCGCCCACAGTGTTGCCAGTCTCATTACTTTTCTCACACACCTCGTATATATTGGAAAAATTACATAGTTTCACACACACTATTTACATACTACTTCGTTCGCCGTAGTATCGCATTTGGGTTATTTTACATATTTAATTTGTATTTTTTGGCGATCGCGGTATTTTTTAGCAATCGCGGTTAAGCCGCAATGCGGGTAATCCACTCGTGGATAATCGGGGTTCTACTGTACAGTAGAATCCTGCTATTCTGAACTAATTGGGACCGAAACTGTTCGGTTTAGCGGCAATTCAAAATAGGTGGATTTCATTAATAATATCAACGTATTGACTTGTTAAGGCATACGTTCTTGACACGGCAGACGCGGCAAATGCTTTGGACCTCGCCTTACGCTACGTCTAACAACACGCTTCATCAATACCAAATTATGATGTTATGTTCATGCGGCGATGGCGGAACATTGCATCCTCAAGTCAATTCAGTGCTCTTTGTCAGAAAAAATCACTGACTTTACTTCTTAGAGTAGTTTTAAAACATCAGTTTTTTCTTTCTGTTGCGTTATGATTCCGTTTTCTTCTAAAAATGGAAGGGAAGGGATAGCTTGTTCGAACAATCCATTTTGTCATCCCGCAGTCTGCCCGTTAGTACCTCATCGTCTTGAAAAAAGTTGAAAAAATAAAATTCCTTCGAGATAAACGGATGAACGCAATCGGCTGTTGGCAACAACACTACTAGTGCCTAGCTGTTGTATCTAATCCTTCCTTCTTTCTGAAGGACCTCGTATCCGTTTCACCTGAAGCTTGTTGGCGGTAGCTTCCTTCGCGCAAAACGGATGGAAAATGTGAAGGAAACAAAACCGGACAATTCCAACAGGCCCGTCCGTGTTGTTCCACAGCGAACACAGCGGCGTGTTCTAACAGGCCGTGGGATTAATGTGTTGTCAATTTCCGTTAACCAAAACGCAACGGAAGGTGTAAACCTACACTTAAGTGAGTGTAAATTATTTTTTTTTTTTTTTTAGCAGTGATTAAAAATGATTCTACAGAATTGTATAAATATAGCCGACATATACTCTAAGTAACTAGCTTTCATTCCAATTTGGTTTCAGGCATTTTCATCAAGCTTAGGCTCTTTGTATGTTCGGACTCTACTGTATACTGTGTTGATACATAATATGAAATATTTGAACTTGAACAATATCATAAGTTCAGATAGATTAAGAAACTCTAAACACTGTTTATACTTTAGAGGCTATGAGCAAATGTTTACAATACAAAATATAAGATTATGTTTTGCTAACTTTTGGATGAAGTAAATACAAGATATAGTACTTTTAAATACAGAAACCACTTTAATTTTGTTTAAACAACTATAGCTTTTAAATAATTACAAATAAAAGCTATATTTATGTGTATGTAGTTGCCACCATCTTAAACAAAAGTTTAATAATTAATTGTAATTCATTCCTTTTAACAAATTCTGCTATATAATTTAAATTTGTAAATAACATATTTCAATGCATTGTTTTTTTTTTTTTTTTTCCTAATCTGTGCAATCTAGCCATAGTTTAGGTTGGAGAAAATTTTGATTTTGGAAGATTTGCCAGTGAATCCTAACAATTTTTATCTGTTTGTTTTGTGTAGCCTTGTATTATCATTCAAAACCAAAATCCTGCTGAGCAGTATCTGACTTCTTTTGCTTATTATAAACTATAACAAAACAGTGACCATAAAAATTTTTTTAAAAACTTTATTCTTTGCTTTCGGAGATGGTGAATACTGTCAATGCATTGATTTCTGCTTTTTCTGGACAATCAAAGTTTATCTTCAGTAACAGTAGGATCAAGCAACTTATCACCATGTTTTTCCAACTCAAACGTTCTTCAACTGCAGCTTTTGAAGACACTTCTGTTGGTTTAGTTTAATTCCTTTAAAAGTTTGAACAGCGTTCATCCAGTAAGGTGGTTTTGCCTTTCCATAACTGTCTTTTAAGGAGTCCATTTTAGGAAGCTTTTTGTGAAGTCTGAAAGCGACTTTTGCAACATCATCCGCTTTTTTGTTTCCTTATAAGTGTCCAGGGATTTATTAGAAGTGCATGGTTTTCCTATCAGTGATGCTCTGGAGTACAAGGGGGTACCCAAAAAGAACCCGGAATTATTTTTAAAAGCTATATATTTCAAATTTTATACAAAAAAAAACTTTATCCCCTTCCATTACAATTAATCCATTTGTCCCATCGGTGCTTCCACTGTTCAAAACATTTTTTGTAATCATCCTCAGTGATGGCTGACAGCTCCTCTCTCATTTTTTCCCTTCACTTCATCAACGTTCTCAAATCCGAGTCCTTTCATACCCTTTTTCATGTGTAGAAATAAGAAAAAATCACACATAGCCAGTTAAGGTGCGTGGGGCAGCGGAACCATGCCATTTTTTGCCAAAAACTGTCAAACTGAGATGGCTGTGTGCGCACATTCATTGTTGTGGTGGAAAAATCAGTCCCCTGTGTGCCACGAATCAGGTTATTTTTGTCGAACACTGTTGCGCAATCTTCTTAAAACTTCCAAATAAAAAGCTTGATTAACGGTCTGATCTGGTGGAACAAACTCTGAATGAACTACCTCCTTCACATCAAGAAAACAAATGAGCATTGTCTTGATTTTTTATTTGACTTGACGACATTTTTTTGGTCGGTGTGACAATGGCGACTTTCATTCGCTTGACTGTTGCTTTGTTTCGGAGTCGTAACCATAGCACTGTGACTCATCACCAGTGATGACCTTCGACAAGAAATCTGGTACAGTTTCAGGCTGTTCCTTCAAAGCACGACATGTTTCAAGTCGAAGTTATTTTTGATTGTCAATCAGAACCTTAGGCACAAACTTTGCAGAGAGGCAGAGACCCTTTTCATTTCATTTTTTGTTGTGATATTTTGTGTTCGGGTTTTATTTTATCTAGTTACTTTCTCACAAGTCAAGCTTAATTTAAGTTATTTATTTTTATAAGCTCTTTAGCCTACAAACTACGGCTTAACGTGCCAACTTTGCAAACGATATGCTGCTACATGACATTGAAGATGTTCTGGATCATGTCATCTTCAGTGATGAATTGATACATGTTACCTAAGTGGACATGTGAACACTCATAATGTGCGCATCTAGGGGTCAGAAAATCCCCCCACAATGTGATACAATGAAATGAGGCTCCCAATTGATGGGCCTTTCTTTTTTGCTGAAACAACTGTAACTGATGTTTCTTATCTTGATGCACTACAACTATGGCT
>JAGFPH010002021.1:66488-80182 GCA_018207615.1 Philaenus spumarius
GATAGTGTGGTGGGTGGGGGTAGGGTGACCTGGATCCTGATGCATACACAATATGAATGACAGTGTTTTGTATGAATGATAGGAATTTTTTTATAAAATAGAAAGTAAAAGAAAATAAATAGATTTCAATGAGCATGTAGATTTACAAAATAAAAAACATATTTATTTTTACAATTTTAAAAGAAAAACTAACTGATAATTGCTGTATTTTATATGAAATTTCCTCAAGATTCTTGAGCACAAAATCCTGCATGATTTACTGTTTTGTTAACAATACTCGTTCTGCAACCTTATTCATTGCAAATTATCTGTAATGATTTGAACTTATCTACCGCTCATCAGCTTTAAGTTTGTATTTATTGATAAAGACAGTACATTTCCTTTTCAGAACAATAAATTTTAACAATATGCACAATTAAAACCATGCATTACGTACGCACAAACTTTTGAAATAAATTTACTCGGAAACAAGTGCATGTTCACTGAATAAATCAATCATGAGACTACAATTAATTGCCATGGCAATCATTAGAAATGACGGCACCCCTCAAAAAAAAAGATTAGTTTCGCCCCTATACAAAGACCCACATTTCTATCAACAGCTCAGTAATTCTTTGAGTCATTATCGATTTCCGATATATCCAATGTTAAACATTTTAATGACTGTGATTTTTTAAAATATACCTCATAAACTTTTTTTTATTTTGGTGAATTTATAAAAGCCTAATTAAATACATATTAAAAACAAACTCGATATAGTTTACTTACAAAGATACATTATTTAGACGTAAAAAATCACAAATCAAAACAGGAACTATTGAATGAAATGACTCATCAGCTGTGTTAGATATCTAGTGAATTTGAGACTGCATGAAATGGGAGGCTTCCACTGTATTCGACTTTTGGCAAATGCTGCTTATATTCAAACTATAATTTTCATGAGATTTAGATTTTTTTAGATGAGATTATCTTTACAAATCGATCCACTCTAACGGGAGATCTAGACTGAAAGAGTTGGAACAAGGTAGAGTAGGCTACTCACGGATAGTGTTTTCCTTTGAACACAGCTTGCATTTATACTTGAAGTTTACAAAACCGTGTCCGGACGTACACTCTAGTTCCTCACACAAACTAACGTGATGCCAGTTGGGAGAAACTTCTCTACAGGAAGAACATTTCACCTGAAATAAATTTTACACCAGTTAAATTTAAATCACACTACATTTTATTTCATCATTAGTAAGTAGAATTTTGCAAAATAACTCTTTTATTTTTACCAATTTGTATTTTTATAAAATAATTATATAGCATCTGTTTAATACAAATAGTTTTAATGATAAGTTTTAATTTCCTGGCTGCCTAGAAAGCCAAATCATATTCGATTGGACGTCTTGTTCTGAGGATACATTAAATCCATAAATTGCATTTCAGAGACAGGAGTGCAGAATATGTCTGACCAGGTTCGGGGAAAATTGAAGCTGGGCTGCAGAAAAAATCCACAAAAAATAAGGGAAAAATCATTAGTTTGGGGGAAAATAGTTAAGAAATGAATGAGAACAAAAATCAGCCAAATTGGTTTGTTTACGATATAATATAAATACATACACACATAAAATGTGTGGTCTGCTTTATGCTGCAAGTCAGGCAACACTCTTATTTAATCTTCACCACACAAAATTATGCCGGTTGATAAATGGCAGTTTCCTGATTCTTGACTGGCTATAAACAGCTGGGGTTCTAAGGCCTCGGCTACGATACAAGCGGTGAGCGGCGAGCTTTACTAGCAAATTGCCTGAGAGGCGGACGTGGCTACGATACAAGCGGCAACTTTCCCACAGTCAACGAGATGACGTCACACGAGGAACTAGTGCTGACGGAAATACTTTGTGAGAGACCAGTATTTATAGGAAAATCAAAATATAGGACTACTATATCTTTAACCGTAGACTTAAGTGATATTTACTTTTGTCCAGAAATTCAGATGTAACCCTGGTAGAGAGTATTTTAAAAATATATACTTCCTGTGAAAATAATAATATGTTAACCAGTCCCACAACAGAAAGTTTAAATCCTTTATGAGGTTTAAAAAATAAATAAACTCTTGAACAGAATGCCAAATTCCAAAATTATAACCGCACAATTTAGAATCTTTTTTTTTACAGTCGTATTTTCTTGAAATTTGGACTTTAACATAAATTCAGGTATAACCCGGGGAGGGACTAATTTTAAAATATATGCTTCCTGTGAAATTAACAATGGTAAGTAGTCTCATAACAGAAAGTTTTAATCCATTGGTGTTGTTTAATCCATAATGCATGGTGTTTAAAGAATAAATAAACCCTTGAACCGAATACAAAATTCCGAAAGTATACTCGCAAAAATTAGCATCTTTTTTGTTTACCGTCGGATTTTTTTGAAATTTTTTATATAAGTGGTCGTTAGTATGCCATGAACGTATAAGTATCAAAAATACTTAATTTTGTCTTTTTAACCAATGTCATATGTTTGTTGAAAGTAAAGAAACCCATGAGCGTCGGACGGCAGTCGAAAAATTATCTAACTGATTTGATCCTGAGCGGCGAACGTTATACCAATGCACATCCGCCGCTTGCATCGTAGCCAGTCAACAGTGTTTAACAAGGAAACTCCATCAGTTACATCATTTTCGTGCGCCGCTTGTACCTGCTACGGGCTGCCTGCCGCCCACCGCATGTATCGTAGCCAAGGCTTAATACTTTCTTTAGGTACTAATAATTATTATGATATCATTATGTAAATTTTTTTAACTTCATAAAAATGATACTTCAAGCGATAAGCACTAAGTCACATTAAACCATAGTATTAATACATAGGTTTTCATAAACTACTTACCGAAATCGGTCTGCATCAATAAAGTGATGACTCGTTTGTTAGTTTCCATTTTCATTGCGTAGTTAAAATATTACCTACAAGAGTGCGGGTAATATCGCAAAGTGCGATTGGAGAAAAAAAAGTTTGTTGGGGAAATTTGGTGTGCTAAAACATTTTCTGCACATCAGCTCAGAGAAAGGAGTATTGGTGCAATTTTTCAGATTATCTACAAAATGCAACAAACCATTTTGAGTTAATTTTAAAAAACAAATTTGGAAAATTACCGGTTTTTTGATTGCATCAGGAAAGTCACTATAGTACGTATACGTTGCTAATTATATAAATTCATATCAGCTTTTTAGTTTAAAATAAATGAAAAAACATGCAAAGAAATATTCATAACTATATTCAGGCCGTTTCCAAATTTAAATGATTTGTGACGGCCTCATTTGAAATCAATCTTACCATGAAATTTTAGAAACTATAAGAAGTACAGTAGAACCCCGGTTAACCGAAACCCGGGTTAACCGAAACGGTTGCGAAATTAATAAAAAAAGCTAAATTAATATTAAAACGCCCATGTAAAACCGAAACCATGCGCTGAGGGTGGCCATTTCGAGATCTCCTCAACAGCGCCGCCGGCCTCGTGTTTTCCCAGGCATTGACCTTCCTAGAACTACCCTCCACCCCTCCTGCCCCCGCTCTTTCACTTTTCACACACTTGCCATTTCAGTTGTGCTACTGTATTCAAGGCATGAAGGTTGTGACACTAGCGGAAGTATAAATTCTTCTCAGTTCTTTAGCTGTTAGTAATTTAATCTTACATTGTTTTATTTTAACTCGCTTAGGTTGTTTTTTAATGTTGAGTGTGAAACTTTAGTTTGTTAAACTTTAGAGATTCTTATAAAGTGACTTTAGGGCAGTTTTCAAAACAATGGCCGGTAAAAGAAAACGTGTCGTTATCAACATAGCCGATAAACTGGAAGCCGTTAGACGTGTTGAAAACGGTGCTTTATTACGATGTGTGGCAGCGGAATACAATGTCGGTGTTTCAACTGTAAGTGACTGTAAGAATAAAGAGAAACTTACTGAACATTCAACTAAAATCTCCAACCGTAAAACCATGAAAACTAGATAAGGCTGCTCGGAAACGCGGTACGAATAAAACTCAAAAATCGATGTTTGATTATTTTAAGTTAAACTAGATACTTTTTCCACTTTTGTCTTACTATACAACTGCGATATTGTAAATATGTTAGTTACATATATTTAATAAAGCTCTTTACATTAAAATAACGTGTGTACATTATTTAATTTAGCCAAAAACCATCCCAAACTCCATAACCATGGCTTAACCGAAAAAATTGATTATCCGAAACAGGTCTGCCCCCATTAGTTCGGTTAAACGGGGTTTTACTGTAGTTATTTTGCTGATAAAATAGTTATGAAATACAGCATGTTGTAGAACTGATCAATGAAATGATCATGAACAAATGTTGCCTATATAAAGAAAGGAAAAGGCCAATGATTGAAGATTTGATCAGGAAATGATTTTCAAGAGAGCTTTTTAGACTAAACTAAATTGTGACAAACCAGTGTGAATTTGTTATTGCATCGAGTACCGAAGTGCACAAGGCAAAGAGACTGTGCAATGCATCAACATTTCTCTCCCGATACGATGATGAAGAATCAAATCGATCATCCACTACAAAAGTCCTTCACCTGAAGCACTCTCTCGCCGGCCACCAATGTGTTAACAATGATGACTTCAAAAACACCGTGTAGTAAGGTTTGGTGTCATATTTTGTTTGCCATTCTACAAAAGGGGAATAAACAGCTAGTACCTCAACAACAACGGTAGTTCTACAGTACAAATTTTAGGTATGCTTTTTTATAAAAAAGTTAAAGTAATATTTTTCATACACAAACAGTACCGTAGCCAACTTATTTTTTTAACGCTATTGCAATGTTATACGACTAAACAGTTATATTTTCACTAGATCCAACAGTTAGAAAACAACAACAGAAGAACTTCTTCACTATAAAATCCTAAACAGATCATATTCAGGTCTACAATTATAGAAGTTTTATAAATAACAATAAAGAAAAGGTTACCTTCATAACATATGAAAAATCGTCACCGGTATATAGAGAAGTAACATTCTCAAATACGCACTTGACTTCGAGTTTGTAGAGCTGAAACAAAATAGACATTTAGTTTACTGAATACATTTTCAGAATATTGAATATAAATTAGGCTTTGTAAACAAATCAGAACTGCAAATGTACAGGCAGGTGTAAAGGTGGCTTCTCATGGTGTGTGACTTTACGGATTATACCACGCATGGCCGAGCGTTTCTGTGCGGGTCAGTCAGAGAGTCGAAGCCATTTTTGCATTCCACAATACCAAGAAGAGAACTTATAGCTGCAGCTGCTGCTTTTGTGGTATTATTTAGTCATAATCATTATATGTGCTTAAATAAAAACAAAGTGGAGAAAAGGAAACAACGCTGGTGGTTGTCGGCATACAACAAGAGTCAGTCAAAGTATGCATCTACACAATTAAATTATAAATATAGCCTATATAGCAACATGGGAAGTCATCTTAACACACTTATATGCAGAACTTGTCAAAATTATTAAAGAGGCCTATCCAGAAAATTAGCAAAGCTGAATCTGCCCTAAATGAGACACTTGATACTTGCGTGGGTTGCGGGTATATAATACATCAGAAGGACTAGGGCCTCCCTTAGAATTTTTGTAACACACGATCTTGTGATCCGCTCTAAAAAAAATATTAACAATTACAGTGGAACCTCAATAAATCGAATCCCACGGGGAACGGGAAAATTTTAAATTATCGAATATTTCAAATGATAAAGGTTCGATTTATCAAGGTTCATACTACCCAATTTTTGATTTATAGAGGTTAAATTCAGTGCAAGCAATAAATATCAGGAGAATTGATTGCCTTCTAAAATATGGTGTTTTATACATTTTTTTTTTTATCAACTCGCGTACTAATGAGGGGTACGTCTATGTTCAGGATGATAAGTTACTTTATGTTGTAGACGGTAGGTTACTTCTGATTCTTATAGGTTAAAATTTAGTAAGTGCATTTTTAGTAAAAAGTTAAGAAAAAGGTAAAAGAAGTAAAACTGACATAATATATGTTTAGAATCTAAAAACGTACTGATTGCCTAGGTTAAGTTAGTTCCTTGTGGTTTTTTTATTTTATGGGCTGTTCTACATCTGTATTTGTTAGTATGTCAAAGGTAAGATTTCTATTATTACGTGTTTACGATAGTTTTATGGAGCATTCCTGATATCGCTTGAAATTTAAGATTTATGGTTTCTTATTATTATTCTGCTTATAGACCTACATTAAACATTTAAAATTGATTTTATTTAATTTGTGAATTTTATTTACGTATATTGGTTTTTTTGACATACAACTAAATCAGATCCTTTTCAAATGCATAAGTAGTTGGCAACCTAGCCCTCATAACAGCTGGAGTGTGATTCTATACTTTGTGGCGTTATTAGGAATATAATAAATAACCATTTCTCCTTCAAAAAAGTCATGACACACACAGAAACTTGGCGTATAGCATTCAGCGCCCATCCACTAGTTGACAGACTGAATGAAAGATCGCGACTGCTTACGGCAAGCAACTACCGAAGAGCTGTCAGTAGCTTTAGAAAGCAAGTTCATTCTTCATCATTCTGAATTTTGACAAACAGTGTCGTAACAAAGTGTTCTACAAGTAATGTAGTTTAATAATAGTTTTGGGCATGCAGCTCAATAAAAACATAGCCTATCTAATGTAATAGTGCAAGTTTTTGTAAATACTTTATTTACTGAACAGCTGCGCTTACAGATATTCCATTCACCATTTCTAAACTTATAAGAACTTTAAATTCAGTGCTACAATACATAAAATTGGTTATAAACAAAGGTAAACATTCAACTGCAACTTGTAAATTGTCATAAGCTTATACTTTATTTTGTTTATGTAGAATATTATGGAAAAAAAATCATCACACTTAATTATATGGATGAGACAGCATGCATTTTCTTGACCTGACAGTCCCTTATGGGTTATTTTCTAAATTAATAAATATATTTTTTTTTTTATTTGCAAAAATATATAGTGATGTCACAAACTAAATGAATTTGATTTACAATTTTTGTTATTTCTTTAACATTAAAATGTTAGGTTGGCCGACATAAGTTTAGTTTTACATTAAACTAAATTTTAATTAATTATGTTTGTATCTATATATATAACCATATTTTTCATTGTGACATAAATTGTACATCCTGTGTTGAGTACATTCTAATTGTATACACAAAATGTGCTTTCAAAGTCTGTGTTAATTTCTATATAAAAAAATATATGGGTGGGTTTTTATTTACTTTTGTTTTTAATGCTAAGGGTGAGAGATTTGTTTCTTTTTTTTACAAACTTGTATTTACTTAAGGGCATATAATTTTTCTCATTAAGGACGTATAAATTTTTGATTAATAAAAAAATCATTCTTATTCAAAGGGTATTCTTTCTTTTTTTTTGTGTTCACCTAAAATAGTGAATCTAAATTTGTAAAACATCTAATTGAGGTATCTCAAGAATTGATTGGGTTCACACTTAAAAGTAAGAGAGTATTTAATACTTAATTCTAATTAGGCTTGACATGAGCAGTCTTAGGGGCCCAGTATGCGTTGTAAAATTTGCTTGATTGCAGACTGGCACAACTTTTGCCACTAAATGTTCTAAAAACCAGCTCTAAGTAATGTGAGGACTTCTACACACTTGTGTACATCAAAATAAATATATTTATAAGTTTATAAGTTTAATTAGGGAAACTATAGGTAACTGTTTTTCCATTTGTCAAAAAAATTTGACACTTTAATGGTTCTATCACTTTAACATTGTACGGAATATCAAAGCAATATGCCATGATCTCGCACACTCTGAGAATAAATACAGAAGTCACGAAAATTCAAGCCCGGGACTTCGAAGTTCCATGAAGTTTGAGATGGACTTGAATGCATACTCATTCCTTCCATGATGATTCATTGTCCGTGAAAGAAAATGACAACCGAATACGATTTCCACTAAGTTTAGGAAATAACGGCAAAGAAACATAATTTAAAACACAATGGTATCAAAGATTGAAAAGAAAAAGATTTTTAGAATGTTATTAGGCCGACTTATTTTTCCTAAATTATCTTAAGGCAGGTTGTAAAACAATCAGCGATGGCTGTAAATACTCCAAGAAAACGTTAACCATTTTATGTATGAATAAAGAACGATTCAATTTCAAATCTCATAAGATTCATTAGAGGACCCATCCCAAGTTACATTGAACAACAAGCGGAAGCTACACTGACTGACAGCATGCTTTTTAGAAGATGGCGTGACATTGCTACTAAATAAACTCACAATGCTTTCTTGAAAACTTCAATTTGTGTTTCTTTTAAACTTAGATATATCGTATATCAATACACAGTTCAATGTCTCTGTGTATTCTTTAATTGTTCTGCGATTACTTCTATGTAAACCAAGGTTTTTGTAATTCAAGTTAGCCTCAACGGCCTCAGCTACAATTGACTATTTACTGGAACTATAATGTAAGTAGCATCAAGTTGATCTTACCATGATGTATGTAAGATCTGTACCAAATGTATCAAAATCTGTAACAAATAATAAATTTCACATCATTAAAAACAATGTTTGGTTCTATATATATATTAGGGCATATATTAAAATGTAAGTGAATTGTGGTGGCCTAATTTAAATTTTTGTAAGTGTATTAAAATTCAAATAAGATGTTTTTAAACATCAATATTTTGTGGCAGTTACATTTTTAATGTTTACGCAAGAGACACTACACATCTATGATAAACAAATCCTGGTCAGGTAAACCAATATAGGGAGCAACAGTAAATCAGTTGGTAAATCATATGCGTTTGAGTCTTCATTAAAGTAGCTTGGAATAAAGTAAAAATGAAACCTTCGGCAAAATTGTCAAATCAAGTATCTAGTCGTGTAGTACGCGTAGATAGATGCTCGGAACTCGGATTTTGTTTGTTAATCCACTAGTTGTTATTAATTTTTAGTTTCAGTTTAGATCAGTTTATTTTTATTTGTTTTTGTAAATTTTTATTCATTTTTGAAGTAATTATGAGTGAACTTAGCAATTCAAGTGCTATTAGAGGTGCGTTTGAAAATCTGTAAATATATTTTTTTTTCTTGTATATAATGTGTGTGTTATTCCTTTATAACAAATTAAAACCATAAATATTGGGCCTAGACAGTACTTTTATATCTTTAGAGGCAAGTTTTCATCTTTGTGCAGAAAAGTCTTTTTTTTTATAGACAAAAAGTTTTTTTTACAGCAAAGTAGTAGTGTTATGTAATTTCTATTCACCATAAAATTGTGCAACTTTTGGCTATATTGGATTTTCTACATTACTTTTTTTACATACTTTGAGTGAGTGGTTTTAGAACACACAACATTTTTTTTTTAAATTTCTACTTTGGTCAACAAAAAAAAAAGGATAAAAATTATAAGATAAGCCTGTTAAAGCTATTTACTGTAAAGAGCATGTAATTGTGATTAAAACGGTGTATAATAGTCTTACTTTACTGTTAGTAAGTATTTTATAATGATTTTAGTTAATAAGCATGTACGAAACCAAAAAAACCCTTAGCACTAAAGAGCAATATAGTCAGCACTTGGAGGGTTAAATGTCACATTGAACAAATCACGTACTTCTTGATACGACCTAATTCTGTCACCAAAGCCTCTCATCATTAAGAGTGTGATCCTTTCCTGTCCACTAAGTGACATTGTTGTAATTATTATTGAAAAAAATAGAACAAAACAAAATTAATCCCGTAACAACAATAGAAGGAGGTAATTGTACAGTAAGCTGCTGGTAAATTTTAGGTAGAGAATGACAAAAATACTTAGCCAACAAATCTAAAGAATAACCACAAACGACTGTTACTGTAGGAATGGCATACTCAACACTAAATAATATTACACATCAATGCATTGTTGCAACAATGATCAGCAACTCAGAAATAAGTGAATAATCAGCTGTTAATAATAAGCAATTAATGATCAGCTGTCAATAATAAATTATTTTATTTCATTACCAATATTTTCAATGTTGTTTTTGTAATGAACTTTTATTTTTTTTGTTATCAAAATAATTTTATTATTTATTTCATTTCAATAATTGTAACTTTTAATTTTATTACTATAGTAGGTCACTTTTTTATTTTGGAAGGAGTCCAACCTTTTTCTTCCAAGCAACAGACAGAGAGAATACCAAACTGGGGATGCGTACACGTTGAATGCGTACGTGGATAGTTTGTGTCAGTTCAAATACATTTCAAATCAAAAATGCTGTAAGAACAATTTATTCTCTTAAATTTGCAACTAATATTTAATAAACAAATTACTAAATAAATAATAGAGTTTTTTCAATGCATTTTGGAATTTGTTCAATAAAATTTTGATCAAACATGTATACCAATTATTTCTTTGAAGACCAAAAAATTTCAATCAGCCGCCATTTTTTGTACAAGTATCGTAGAAATTTTTTATTTATGCCGTTTTTCTCGTTTCAAAGAGACCTTTAAGATGATGTATCACACAATGGGTGTTCCCATTTAAACTATTTGAGTTAAAACCCCTTGGAAACCAAAATTTCAATCAGCCGCCATTTTGGATACAAGTATCGTAGAAAATTTTTATTTAGCCTATGCCGTTTTTCTCGTTTTAAAGAGATCTTTAAGATGATGTATCACACAATGGGTGTTCCCGTTTAAACTATTTGAGTTAAAACCCCTTGGCCATCCCCTGAGAAGGGGTTGAAATTCAGTTGTCTGTCAAAAGGTAATTTGACCAATAACTTATCCTGAAAGTTACAGTATTACATCTATAACAGTTTCCAATTTATTGAGGTGTTCCCATACATATGGACCACCCTGTATATAAAATATATGTAGCTCTAAGGCTATCAACAATGAATAGTACAATTAGGTTGGAAGCACAACTCCCTTTCCTAAAAAAAGGTTGTAGTTTGCAAAGCTATCACGGAAGCATTTGTTTGATTTATATAGACATATAATATGTAAATAAGTCACTGTCTAACCTCTTCAGGTGGTTGTGTATACTATTTCCGATTCCAAACTTTGCTAGATTTATATCTTCTTTTAAAATTACTCATCCCATTTAATTAACCATAGCACATTACTGACTTAGCACAATTAGTAGGTTATAATTAGTTAACTATTATAAAGGATTCAATGAATTTTCAGATGCTAATACACATAGCTTTTTGTGAATTAATTACGGTATTTATGACCACAAAAATGCTCTCGTTGCATTTCTACAATATGTTTTGTAGTTTTATGATTTTGAAAAATATTGTGACAGGTTAGTTTAAACACATATATAATATTTAATAAATTACATAACTATAGGCTATATTTGTTAGGCTTATATTAATTCATTACTTTAGTTGAGAAATAGTTTGTAGATGAAAATACCACCTTCGGAAACAATTATGTTTCATTGCGAAATTTTTTAAACAAAAACCGAGAAAATTGGTCTTACTATCCAATATCCTACTAAATTTGTTTGTATTGTAAGTTACTATTATGTATGATGCAGGACTGACCTGTTCTTTTTTACACTTTTTGGGTGCCACTAGTCATTAAAAACAAATGATATTAGCAAAACTAGCAGTTTACATGAACAAATTTGTTGCAGTTGCGCAAAAAATAACGGATTCAATAGGATAACAGCATTGTATTTGGATAACCTAATAGAACTCCGATCCAATGCAATATTTTGTTCCACTGGAAATTCGACGATAGTGGCGTTATATATTGGGGAAATGATGGAAGCTGTGTGAAACAAAAATGCTACCAATGATTTCTCCCTAGCTACCTCGCGGCGCGATCATGAACTATTTTCGCGACAACCTTTTTCTCGGCACACAGCCCCCGTATGCATGCATGATCTATTTTATTATTCATGATCTATGATAACGGTGACTTTTCTGACACAATAAATGTTGGTATATAGGCTACAAAACTAGGGTTCCTACTAGATAGGATACACAGCTTTACAAACTGGAAAAATACTGTGGCCAGTACCGCAAGGAATGTATGTGTTCAGGCTGTAGATATTTGCACTTTTTTTACAATTCCTAAAATTACGAGAAAATATATATATTTGCCTATAGCTTTACAAACTAACCAGTTTCGAGATGGAAGTTCATGTTATTTTATTAGGCATACACAATGTGTTATTATAATATCAGCTACTACAAAAACCTTTAGCAGTACTGGTAATATTATTAAAACATTTGTATTTCTTATTCTAATTCTAAATATGTTGGCATCTCTGCCACAATAATTATGGTGAGGAGGCAAGGGCTTACTATACGACCCTAACCTGATAGCCTTGTTTTACATTCTGCTATTAAATGTTGAATACAGGTAAACATACTATGACTTTCTAAAGACTATAGGCCTAAGTTAGAACTTAAGGCTATTTTTTTTTAAGGCGAAAAACCTGGATGGTTATCAACGCCTCTCTTCTAGCATTTCTGTTGGCGTAGGGTCGTATAGAACAGAACATTTATTGGTCCTTCAGCACATGTACAACATTGCAATAGACTTCGTCACATACAGTTTAGTCATTAAAATTAACATTAACTAATATTAAACACAGGCTTACCAAATATTGACATCACATTCCAAATAATCCGCCAATTTATAAATGGGTGCTTTTTCAGCCAACCATAAAAAGTATGATATAATTCATCATTTGACAAGTTTTGAAAAGTGGCAGGAAAAAGTATAGTCGCCGAGGCAAGGAAATGTATGTTAAACCACCTACAGGTAGCCTAGGCCTAAATACGGGGCCATGTTAGAAGTAATTCAGAGAAGAATGGCAAGAAAAACAATAAATGCCTATAGGACGGTGTTGACTATGGCTGCTTTGGTAATAGCATGGCTGCTTTGGTAATAGCAGGAATGCCACCGATTGACCTTCTCGTGGAAGAGAGGATGGTTAAAGAAATGGCGGAGGATTATATATAGATGAATAGGCTAAGGAAGATTACCATGGAAAATGGCAGGCACGATGGTCACTAAACATAGAGGTGAGACAATGGACCAAAAAGACTACTAATCCCAGACGTAGGGAAGGGGTCCGAAAGGAAACATGGAGAGATGGACTAGGCCTATATTACACAACCCAGTTGTTCACGGGACATGGCGAATTTGGGGTCTATCAACACCGTTTCAAGCTTCGGGACGACTCTAGGTATAAATACTGTGGAGAAGATTCCGTAGAACATATGTTGGTGCAAATTTACTATTTGACCCTAGGCTAACCTGTGGCAACAGAAATGCAAGAATAATTTTAAAAAAAGCCTAAAGTTCTAACTTATATTGTATATTGATATAGTAGGCAATTTAGTCAAAGTAGGCCTATGTTTACCTGAATTCAATATTTAACAGTAAAATGTAAAACGTCGTTGTCTGCAAAAATATCAGCCTAAGGTCGAATAGTAAATTTACGCCCATATGTTTTTCCATTGTAAACAATGGCAGAGTGACAGGGAAGATCTGGAAAAAATGTAGGGATAATACCAGATGGTATTGCCAATTTTATGATGGCCAAGGAACACTAGTGGCGAGTAGTTGCAAGATGGGTAAGATCTGTATTGAAACAAAAGGAAGAGGAGAGTAAAATTAGGCCTATATATAAGTGAGAAAATCAGATAGTCAGGCGACCATCCTGAAGTA
>JAGFPH010002021.1:90142-104684 GCA_018207615.1 Philaenus spumarius
TACTACTTTTTATGTAGGCCTAAAGTTGAACTTTTTCCTTTCATTACTGAATTTTTTTCTTTTCTTGAGCTAATAACCTTGTAAATTTTATATCAATCAATTTTTTACTGGCATACTGGTATATGAATTATTTTAACCTTTCTCTACATAAAAGCTTTTAGATTGGTTTATAGTACTATATTTGGAGAATTTTTGAAAATATGCTTGCAAACCTGCACACACACACCGAAATGGCTTGGCATTGCAATAAATTAGCATGGACAGTTTAAGGGTTAAAGTAATGATTATAAGGTAAAATTATAAGGTTTCATGTAACACTAGTATATTTTTTAAAGATAAATTATATCATCATATCCAGTCTCTAAAAAAACACATTTTTGTAAACCTTACAATGACTGCCAATAAGCTTGTCATTACAAGTGTTAACTCTTTTTAATCCAAGTTATTGATACTTTTTTGATAACCAAAGGAATCTGAAGTATTTTACATGATCTTGTAATGTCTTTACACATTTTTAATGGGATTATTACACTTATAGACAAAGTTTTAAGTAATAAAAATAAAAGTATACACATTAAAAAAAGTTTCTTAACAACATTTTAGGACTTACCAGAAATCCCAATATTTCTGTATAATATTTCTGCAAATATAAAATATTTGGGGGTTATGATAGATGAACGCATGTCATGGAAAACCCATATAAATACATTAAAAAGTAAATTGAATCGAATTATTAGAGTTTTTTATTTCTTAAAGGGTGTCTGCCCTAAGTACATGTTACGGAAACTTTATTTTTCACTAGTCCAAAGCAGATTGGAATATGGAATTATTTGCTGGGGAACTGCTTACAACACAAACCTGTATCCTATTAAAATAATTCAAAAAGGCATTATCCGTGTCATACAAAATAAAAACAGAATTGAACCTTCAAGACCTCTTTTTCATAGTTTATCTTTACTACCGCTGAAACATTTATTTGTATACAAGGTTCTTAGTGTCTTCTACAGGAGAAGTGGACAATTTCCCACTGTATATAATAGGTATAAATTATCACTCCGTTCTAGGCATAACTTGCCTATTCCAAAGCCTAGGCTGACAAGTTTTATAAATTCTTTTTCTTATATAGCTCCGATATTGTACAACAAATTACCAGTATATATAAAACATTGTACTAGGCAACCAAAATTCCTGAGACGCTTGAAATCTTGGCTGCTCAGTCTCGACAATGTGGACACTCTCCTAAATAAGTAGTATAATCCAGTTCACTTTTTGTTTTCAAATTTTCTAAAAATTTCTTTTACTGCATTTATTTTAAAGGTGTATGCTTTGTTTGATTCATGCGCTACAGGAAGAGCCGCAAATGCAAAAAGCTTTATTATTTATTCATTAACCAGTTTTAAAATCTGATTGAGCTCAGTTATCTCTATGCTCCATAAAAGATGCTTATATATATAAAAAGAACATTTTTGCTGTGAAACTTCTTAAACTCACTAAATTCATTGTTTCTGTAGAACTCTGAAAAAATAAATTTTTATTTTGTTTTTTTAAGTAAAGGTAACCCTCATTACAGGATTCCTATACAGGGTACCTAATTCTTCCCTTTGTATTTTTAATGTATTAATTTATGTAAATTTCTTATGTTTATGTTTTATTTATGCATGTATTATATTTTACAAGGTTTGTAAAAAAAAGGAAGAATAAATTAATTTCTAATTTCTAATTTTCTATTCTAAACTAACCAGAAATAATAAAATCCATAAAACCATATTAAATTAAATGTATGGAACTGTTGTATATCTTAGATACTAGTAAGTATTTTATAAAAAAAGTTATCTAAATTTGTTCATTGGAAAAAAAACATTAGTTTTGAGAAAAAAAAGAAGTGTATCTCATTATTTTCTAGGTACTTGTGCTTGAAAGTTGTTAAAAATTAATTTATATATTGACACACAGAAACTTTCATATCATTATTACATACCGATATTCATGCTGCACTAGTTTAAAAAAGTATTTGTTTCAATAATGAGCACGAGCTTGAGGTGATCAACAATTCTATTGTTTTAATTTGTATAAAGGTCCTATGAAGGTTTTATTTTTCAAAAGTAGAGGCACCGATACTGTTTAGATATTTCTATACTTAATACTAAAACATTTTGATAGAGCTGTTAGGTGTTGTTTGACATTGTTTAGGCAATAATTTAAATTTGACTGTCATTTCCCAAATGTTTTACCCAAGCAATAAAAAGGTAAGCGGTTTTTGAATCATCAAAATTTTACTACAGATTTTTCTTCTCAAAATATGTTAAATGTTGGGTTTGATACATAAATAATAAAGTAAATCTTATTCCACAAATATAACATTTACCTGATCTACGAAGTGGAGAACTTGTTGGCGTTACTGTCCATGTATTAACAGGAGGCGGAGTTTCAGGAGGTCTCCTTCCACCTGGAGGTGTCCCTAATACAAACTGCACCTAAAGCGGACAATATATTTGCTGTAATACAAACATTTTACAAATTTAAAATAATAACGTTCGTAATTTTACACAGTAACTTACTGCGGGTGGGGAAATAGAACTGAGATTTGGGGGAGAGGCTCGGCTACCTTTCCTCTCCATTGTGATTGGCTGAGATCTTGGAACTGTAGTCTGTAACATAAGGCAGTCAAAGTTATTACTCTACCTTCAATAATGTTATATATTATAGATATAAAAATAGATCTTCATCAGTGACGTATGTTGTTATGAATACTTTCTTTTTAAACCTTCTGGGAAACTACAAATGCTGTGTTGTGTTTTATTAATAGATATTTACGTTACAAGTGTGATGATTGCTTCTTTACATTCGAAGGGGGCGTTTAATCCCCTGAGTAATGTAAAGAACGTATAATGTTAACGTATCACATATAATGTACAATATTTGACCTAACCCCATTTTTAAAATATGGAAAGAACAAATTTACTTTTGTTTGTAGAGTTCAGACGTATACGTTAGTCTGTGAATCAGTGTTATTTAAACAATACAATTTTGTTTAGTAGTCATGAAATTAATCTGCTGTAACAAACAATCAGCTGATCTAATTAATAACCTAGTTGTACACCCACTAATCAGTTATTAGTACATGTTTAAAAACATTAAAACAATTTTATATTTTAAAGTAAATTGATTTTAAAATTGTAAATTATTGTTAACATGTTCATACAGGTTATTTAATTAATGATATGAATTCAAACAATTACATTTATCTAACCCCCACGTGTTAAAATATCCTATCCCAGGAGTAATCTATTGATCCACTTTACATCTCTTGTGATGTCCATAAGTTATGATTACATCACGTTTCAAACAAGGCAATACTCCTTTCACGATAATTTGCCTAACTCCATAAAGGGTTAATTACTATTGTTCTAACCTTAATTCACTTTAATTATCATACAATTATAAATTATTGTCTTCAATTGTTATTTTTTTATACTTTACGCAATTAAGTACAGGTTACACCTGTCAACAGACTTCAATTGGTTTTATCCGCTACTCTTTGAGTATATAGCTCTTGTACAACAGACTTGTAAATTCATAAGTAAGCAACTCTTATATTCATTAAAAACACAGGAGATACAGTACAGTAAAACCTTATAGACTATTTTAATCAGTTAAGTTCTATAAGTTAAGGCAAAATATGATTACATTTTGTTTCATTTTAAAATTTGTAGTATAGTACTGTGCAGTTATTGTCTTATTAAATTTTATTACCTGATGCAGTACACACAAAATCGAAAGTGGATACATTTTACAAAGATTTAATTGTGAGAATTACATATACTTCAAAACCCCAGTTGCAATATCCGTGTTAGGCTTAAGTACAAAGCTGTGTTTGACATACAGATTTTTTATTATCCGAACCACCAGACACCGCATTAAGACAGTTAGGACAGATTGTACAGTATAATAACAAGAAACGATTGGTCTAATCAAATTCATCATATCCTTCTTATTTGTACATTTTAGTTTAAAAATTAATTTAGAGCTTCCCTCAAAAACTGTCAACACAATAAACGAAAACATTATGTTACTAGAGCGACACCTTGTTAATTCGGAACCTGATAGTCCGGCACATTTTTGGAAAAAACTGTCTAAAAACGACTAAATCCTATTTGTGTTTTCAGGGGATTATGCGCTAGACAGCAGGCAGTAGAGTCGGAAGCATTCGTGAGAAATCTGAACCATTTGGCGCTGCTGTGGCCCTGCCATTATTCGGCATCACTCACTTTGTCTATACTAGGTCTTTAGGCAGTGACTCAAATTGAACTCGCAATTTTTTTAAAGTACAGTACATACTTTTATTTATTCCTCCTCTTTAAAACAGGTTAAAAAAAAACCCTCTATAATCCTGCATATTTGATGATCTGGCACTGACAAATCCCGAGTGTGCCGGATTATCAAGGTCTTACTCTACTATACCTACCAACCAATCTATAACGATAAATTAATAAAAACTAACCTTTTCTTGCACAGGAAATATACTGTTCTGTGAAGGTACTGGAATAGGCAGAGATATTGGCCTTGGTGGGCTGGCACTTATTTCACGTACCCTATGGTGAAACAGAGAATATATTATTCGATCCAAATGGAATACTTCATCACATCATTAGAAAGAAATTTATAAGACAGTAAAGATAAAAGTAGAATCGCCATATCTAGTAGAAACTGCGTAATAATCTACAGGATTTACAAAGCTTGGCCAAAAAAAATTAATAGTCAGCGAAATACCATCAACTGGGGTAACTTTGGCCCAAATCTTGGAAAAATATAGTTTCATCTACTGTTAGATACCAAATAGAGCTATCGACTTGGTTCTTGTGATAAACATTAAGAGTGACATTTTCTAAACACATGTTTATTACTTTTGTAGAATGTTTAGTTTTATTTTATCCCAAACTCATTGTACAGTACCTACCAACACAAACCCATAATTATAATTGGGGTAACTTAACATTGTCAGAAATCATATTTGGCCTTGGTTTTTATGACATTTTACATTTGGAACAATGTCACCCCAATTAAAGGCAAGATTATTCAAAATTTTCAAAAAAAAATCTTAGAAATAAAATAAATACGTTCTGAGTTTTAAAAATCAGCCAATATGCAATTTGAAATATGCAGTTAAAAAAAATAGTACATGGAAGTTAATTATATATGTATTTATTTATTTTTACATACAGCCATTAAACATTTAATAATGCAATGGTCATTGTCAAAGTTCTACTACAATTAAATAATATTAAAAACATCATAATTTGTACAAAAAAGCTACACATTATACAACTGATATAAAACACAAGTTTTTAGTGACAATCGGAATACAATTACATTACATATAATAACAAACATACACTAATGAATATGACCATTCAGCCACCATGAAATATGAGGAGTATAAGGCAATTTATGTGAAGAAACATAAAAAATGGGCCAAAGTTACGCCAGTTGAAAATACTTAAGACTATTTTAATTTTTGAAAGATGATTTCAGTTAACGTTATCTATGAATTTTATAAATCCAAAATATACAGCCACTTTTTACAATGGAATAGACTGAATACACAAATATCAAAAGTAAAAATTCTTATAGTAGATAATTTAATGTTCAAACTGTGTTGGTTTCATAAACAAAGCATTGATACAAATTATGTGTACAGATTAACTTACTGTTTGTCAGTAGGAAGATTTGCAGGTACTAAAACAAAATCGTCGGAATCTTCAGGGCTGGCACAAGATGGATAATCTGAAAGTAATTAGCTTGTCAAAATTGTAGCTAAATCAAAAACCTTTTTGGCAGTGTGTTTCACTTTCTACTTGGTTGATTCATTTATGTTTCAATGACATAATTTAAACATAAAAATAATAATGGCTTTTCATGTTTGTAGACAATAACAATTTGAATAGTTTTAGGAAATTCTAAGAACAAAATAATTTGAAATGGTAAAAGGAGAATATGCTTAACGATGTTCTATGACAAAAAAACCAAACAAATAGTTTGTTATGTTGATGTGATCATTTTTTATATTAGGTAAATTTATAGCATATCTGTGTATATGGATTTGGAAGGACACAGAATTATTACCTTATGTTTTATGACCCATAGAATCAAAAAAAGTAACATCTGTACGACGTTTATGGTACATAAATTAGACTAACATCATGATGTGATGTATTTATTTCCCACATTCATTGTTCCCGGATCTATCTGCCAGATTAATTACACACATTTGAACTAATTTTAATAAACACTGGTTGTAAAAGTACTAGAAATTATAAAAACTTTCAGCCTTTTCAAATATATATTACTAGCACAGAAGTTAGAAACAAAACATTATTATAAAAAATAAAAAAGAACTAGATAATACTGAAAAAAATGTTTTCAATGTTTTTACATTTATGTAGATTAGGTATAAAATGAAAACTAAACTAAGATCTAATGAATATTTACTTATGTTTTCAAAATCAAAGTTCTTTTATTTAAACCATTGTCAGAAAGTAAACAAAATAAGGAAAAAAATAGATATAATTATTATTATAAGCATATGAAATAAAAAACATTACTAAAATTGAAATCAAAATATTACAAAACAAACAAAATGTGGGTCTACATAAGCAAGTGCCAATATTACTGAACCAGTTGTCATAATATGTTACACTTATTTCTGTACCAAATATAGGTTCAGTAAGACCCTCCGCTCACGGGGCGAGAGAGAATCCAAGTGAGAAAGACTTGAACTCAAAGCGATACGACAGTCGTGCGTCTTATGCGGTAAGTCCTCTGCTCTGCTAATTTTTTTCGCAGTCAATTAGCAGTCTTCAACCAAGAAGATTTAAAGTTTTCGTCTTCAAAAGATTTTAAATTGAGCAATTTATGATGAGAAAGATATTATTTTATTGGTACCGTCCGACGGATAAAAAGAAGGACTTATAGTATACGGGTGCATCGAACGGAACTATCATTTCGGCTGTTGGTTGCGGTAAAATAATTGTAAAAGAGCGATGCAAAATTTTTGGCATTCTAGAGAATGCCTACATTTACAACTTACTACTATTGTACATTTTCTTTTCCTGTAGGCAATTTCATTTCATGCTTTATCTGTATATTCCTTCCTATAATATTCCTGGAGGGTATGATTACATAACACAGGGTTTTTTTCAACTTTTCCCACAAATTTTACATTAAACACCTCCATGGTCAACAAGACAAAACTCATCGTTTCAAGCGTAACGCTCTATTTTTCCCGTTTCCAACCGTTCGCACAGTTCGAGTCTCTCTCGCTTCAACAGCAAAACGCTTCGTTGGAAAATCCCCATTCACTTACATAGGAATGGGGATGTGAACTTTATTAGTGAACGTACTGGTGTCTATAAATTGAGTTGTGATGACTGTCCTAAATATTATATAGGGCAGAAAAGTCGTTCGTTTGCTAAGAGGTTTAAGGAACACTTACCGAAATCAAAGCCGACTAAAATAGTGTCCAATTTTGCAGCTCACCTTGTTGATTTTGATCACAAATACACTGACCTTCAGACCAACATGAAGGTGTTAAAGTTTTGTGACAAGAGCACATACATGAGTGTTATTGAAGAATATGAAATTTACAAGGCGATGAAAATGGAACCCCAAAATGTTTTAAAAGACAAGTCGTCTTTTAGTGGCAACTCGATATATGACACTGCTCTTAAATAATCTAATAATTTCACGATTGGAGGGAGGAGCAATGTCGCATCAGTCAGTCATAACCCAATACTCGTGCAGGCAGTTACAAACTAAATGTTGTTTGTGTTTTTGTGTATGTGTTGTAATGTCAATGTGTTGTAACCATTTTTTAATGTTTGACGACTTCATGTGAGCGATTTTTCACACTAGATGATGGACCATTGAATACGTCCGTAACCGCGGTAGTGTTTACATACTAGTGGATCACTTGACGGAAAAAACAGGTACAGTAATATTGTAACCTTGTATTACATAGGAAGTCGAGTGGAGGGGGTATTCCTTCGAGATCGATTCTTTCTCCCTTCGATTCCTTCTCATCATGAGCGGAGGGCCTAATCCTTGCAACAACATCCTTTTGCTAAAGTTACAGGGGGTCTCATTCTTCTTGCCTGCATATATTTTCAAGTTGTAGGTGAAGGACATTTTAGCTTCTACAAGAGCATGCATTTAATCTCTTATTTGGTTGATTTTATATATAAGAGTTAATGCTATAATATGAGTATTAATATATATCAACAAGAGCTTAAATAAAATAACTTGCAAATTTCAAATTTACATACTCTTTAGAACTAACAAGATCAGGCGCAACTAATCTCATAGATTTTGTGATCACTGCTGAAGTTTACAGATTACAAAAGAAAACAGTAACGAGCTTATGCCACAGAAGCTAGTAAATCTCACAGATTAGTTGCGATTGACAGAGGGTTCAAATTTATTTACTCTCTGATAGGATGAAAACAAGACCCAAATAGGTCAGATACCTGATATGTCTGTTATTTATTTTAAGATTTTTTAACGGTATGAAAGTAAAAGATTTCTCAAATCTCAGTTTCCCGCTTTTAACATAGGTCTAATAAATAACCTGTGTCAATAATGGGCAAGTAATAAAACGGCTTGTGAGACATATTTGTTCCCATAAATAAAAAATTGTTCCCATATGGAAAAATTAAGTTGCAAAATGACACGTTTTAGGCATTGTATGTATAATTTTCCATTTCTAATTGTGATTCAGGCCTACTTTAGAATAATTTAGAATAGCAACCATGACTCATACCCCACCAAATCTTTCCGTGCGCTGCCTCTAACCCCATAGGCTGGGAACACACACGGCGTTTTTTTGTCGGCTGCGGATTAGTTACCGTCGCCGCTCATAAAATTTTAAGTGTGCACACAGGGCGGTAAAATTTCCGACGCCGTCTAAAAGCCTCATTTGGAACATTAAACTGAAGTGTCTAGTTCATCAATCACAGAGTGTGTTATGTAATATATTATTTCTTTTAATGTTTTATTGATATGAACAGAGAGCAACTCTCGCTTTATTGTTATTCCGTCGCCAATTGAAAGAAAGCAAAAAAAACTTTATTTGGGTTCATCCAATCAAAAATAAAAGAAGAGAAGATTTTGGAACATTATACACTGTGTTTCCTGATTTGAGGAACTAGAAGAAACATTTTTCAATTATTTAAGAATTTCGGTTTCGTCATTTGACGAACTACACACACGGCTGAAGGATACTATTCTACGAAAAAAGAAAACACTGAAATAATGAATATTGGCTTGCATTTGGTCACGTTCGCCATTGTTTTGGCGGAGATGGTGGAAAGTCTGTTGATTGTAGTGGCAGCAAGCGGCTGCACAGTTACCGTCAGCGGTAAATAAACCGATCGTTTATTTTTCCCGCCAATGTGTATGCTCTAATATTCTCCTTCGCCCCACTGTTGATGTGATGGCAACGGCAAATAATCTGTGGCGGACGAAAACTCTGTGTGTGTTCCAGGTATGTCAAATAAAATGCATTGTATGTCAAATAAAGTGCCACTGCCCAGTTTGATCAAAGATAATGTCAGCAATATATTGATAATTTATTGTAGCTTGACATTTGCATAGGTGTTGAAAACAAGTTACTCTTAAGAGCGTATTTTAATGTAAACAAAGTGCGAAATATTTTTTACATTGGAGGGTTATAAACTTCCCCCTGGTTACGCCTATGTACTCATTCAATCCATAATGTCAAGATATTATGTTCTGGAGAAAGGAATTGGTAGAAGTACATGTCATTGCTTTGTATGCTATTTGAGTCTACAAAACATTCACGAGAGTTGTGAGAACTTGAATGTGCTTATTTAAAGAAGTATCACAATCAAACTGCTATTTGAATATCAAAATATCACCAAAGCAGCGAGAACGCGAATGCGTTCATTTTGATGAATTAATGTGATTAAATTGCAATTTTTCTGTAGAAATAACCACAATAGTTGCGAGAACTCAAACACAAGTAACCAAATTTCTAATTTAAATTGGATATATGAATATTTTGCAATAACTCGAACTTGATCAGGCTTTTTTTTAGAAATTAAATTGCAATTTTTAATTTACACTTTATTAACACCGAACAAATTAATCCCGTAAAAGCATTAAATTCAACAAGGAAAAGGCATATTGTGTTGATTTATTATTTATGTTGTTGCTTCCAGGAATTAAGGCGCAAGAAAAGTAAGATGAGTAAGGTTAATTTTACTTCCATTTCTGAAATTGCAATCAAATTTTGTGTTCACTCTTTTTTGTGAACATTAGCACAGTCGTAATTTGAATAATATTCATACAATTTATCGGGGTTTGAATTCTCCATGTTTATTACGTGACGTAATGGAGTAGGGACAATGCCAGTTTTCGTAAGAGACAAACAAGCCACTCCTCTTTCATCTGCCTTCAAATTATGTAGAAACCAGTTCTTGTCTGTAATTATTGAGAAGGTGGGTGGAAATAATTTTGCTTCGAAGGAAATTAACTGCTTTGTCTTTGAACTGAGAAATTAAATTATTTCTTATAAATTTTATAATGTATCCAAATGATTTTTATTGAACAAGAAAACACGGATACTGCAATAATTAATTTAAAAAAATTATTATCTCGGTTGTATAACTGATTTGTTCGTTAACACTTTCAGATTGTGTTTTTTTATAAAAAGCAAAATTACAATTCAATCATAAAAATCAAATTAGTTTTGGGATGCATATAGTGGGAGAAAATAAACTTATGGAAACTTCTGCATTTCTTAATTAATTACCTTACGGGAGAAGGTAATTTAATTTAAACAGTAATTTAATTTTGTACACAAAAATCCTCCCCGTGTGAAAATAATGTATAATAAAAACTAGGGATGGGTCGGTTCCCGATACCGGTTCTCGGTTCTTCGCGGAATCGGAACCGAGAACCGATGAGCTAAAAAGTCGGTTCTAGAACCGGACCCGATTGATGTCGAATATTGACGTGAATTCGGCAATTGAAACGACCCCTTTATAGTGGTACAAAACAAAAGAGAAAAAAAGAATATTCACACATTTTCGGTTATTATAAAACTAAACTCTTCACGTTAGTTTATCTGAACGCGACATACGTTGCAATTTAGCTCGATCTTGTGGCGATGGTGGACGTGAATGTCGGTTTGATGCACTCATTTCATCAGATAATGTAGCCTTTGTAAATTAATATTTATGCCTAAATTATTATTTTTTTACTATCAGTGATTATAACAATCAATAATCCCTTTATTATTCATAAAAGTTAAAAATAATAATAAATGATTAAAATAATTAGCGGTACGCAAGAAAAAGTGTCAAATAAAATTATTCGGAATCCGATTAGGCATAATATTTTTTTACGATTGACTAGGATTGCGTTTACGCTCGGAATATTATATGTTTTGTTTCTGAACGTTCAATTCGGATGAGTTCAGAAATAATCGGAACTTCAATCATCGAAAATTTCATTCGACGGCGTCAGTTTAGTCCCGCCGAAGTCTGAACAACTTGTTAGAACAAAGTAATATCAAGTTAATAACGCTGTGTGTAAATACGTACAGTATTCAGTTTTAGTGCAGAGTTTTATTCATTTTGTTTTAGTTACCGCAATTAATTAATACAGAAGAGTGCCGATTTTTAGAAACAAATTGGGACCGAGGGACTTCTGATAACCAATTTGTTAGGGTAAATTCACTGTGAACTCAAGAACGACTGACAGCAGCAGTCCGCCATGCGATCGGCTGACTCAACAGCGACCGCTGTTCCGTTGAGCGCACAAACTCGGCTGATTATGCGAGTAAAAAACTTTAAATTCGGAACTATTACGTGTAGTACTGTAATGTACTTATTTATTTACAGTACATTTCTGCTTTCAGATAATCGACGCTCTACTGAATTAACATATTAATTTGATTAAGTTTAGTTAGTTGAGGATATGTGGAAACTTAACTAACTAGGCTAGTCTTTTCATCAATGGAATCAAAAGTGTGGCAATATTTTATAATAGATGTTGAGAGTGACTTTTTGTCCATAATTTAACTTAGCTGAATACTTTTATTGAAGTGAAAACTTCTATATATATATCCTTGTGTATAGTATATATGAAGAACAAGGACCGGTGACAATGCAATATTAATTTTGTTGGGTGTAGTTGTAACACTTATGTCCATGTCACAGAGAAATTAATAAAGTAAGATATGAATCAGCTGTTTCCTATAGTGACTAATGGAACAGAGATTTGGTCTAAATGAATAAATGACGCAATGTATGAATAATACTAATCATTTAATTTTTTCATATAAATACATTTCTTAATGACGCAAAGTAATTACAGTAGAATCATTTTTTTTTATATATAAACAAATAATAAAACATGGAGGCAGACTGTAAAAGTAGGTAATGTAAAAGCAGACTTAAAAAAAATATATATTAAAATATGAGAACTATATAAAAACTTTGTTTCAAAAAGTAGTGCGTTGTACGCGAATAATAAGACGGTAGTCGAAATTATGAACGGTTCAATAAATGAAATATGGTAACAGTACATGGCACAATCTAACATGAATCGAGAACTTAATATGAAAGTATGTACAGTGATCATGGATGCAATGAAAAGAGAGAGAGGGGAACAACTTGCCTACGTGCCGAAGAGCAGGTAGCCTGGCGAATTGGTTACGCCACAGAACATTCTAGAAGCAGTAGAGGGGATCAAGATGGCGACATAGCTTATGTTTGTTGAAGGAAGCCGGCGTGTGTTGTCGCAAGAAAGATGTGATTTTCTTTGAAAAAGTGGTGACAAGTTGGTCATAATGTAAAGTAAATGTACTTTGGAGGTGACGTGATTAAAAATATTAAGCTGATCATGTAGGATTGGTTGTTTATCGACGGATATTCTTTCGATGTGCTTTGTTGGAACTTGTGTAAGGTAGGCTTCAGAGGTGAACTGTGAAATCGACGAAAAAATCCTAGGTAACGGACAGTGCGACGAATGTAATAAATAAAACTGTAAGTAATAATGGCCATAAGACATTTCTTTAGTCTGCAAACGTAGAATTTTTTATTTTTTAAAAAAGCTAACTTCTTTTAACTTTTATTGCGTCATCACTTAAGATATGGTTCACAAAACTTTGCATAATTGTAGATAATTTCTTGAGTTGTTTGTAGATATATGTACCACTATGTTTATGTTTCTTAATTGTTGTAAATATCAATTTTTTATCATGTTTGAGTAAATAATTGTTGTCTTGCCGCAATGCCTTGAATTTCTTTATATAGCCACGTGTGTCCATTTTGCCGCTACTTTAATTAGCCAAGTTCCCACCCCTAAGAAAATAGAGTTAATTAACAAGTATCTTTCAGTGATTAGTAATTATAAATGAATATATGCAAACAGAGCATAAGTAGGGTTATATGTGGATTATCGCAAATCATCATGATTATTATATTTTTTTTTTATTATTGAGATTATGGGAGTCAAGTGAAGGTGATTTTTAAGGTGAATTTAAGTAAGGTGAGTTTTAAGGTTATAATAGTAAGGTGAATTGAGGTAAGGTGAAATATATAATATTGTTCTACGTTGGAGTTGGAAGAGAGATGTATGAAGAGTTAAGGTGGGCGATGATTTATTATTGTAGTGAGGCAATAGGCCTAGGAGGTGCATAAGCAGTTTTTAAGTAGTACATGAGCGACGATTCTTGTTTTTAAGGTAAATAGGTAAGGGAGGTATTGAAGAGATATTAATGGTTATTAGATAATCCACATATAGCATTTTTATTTTGATTTAAAACATATTTTTTTTTACTTTTGAACCTTTTAACGAACCCCAATTTTTTTTTTTTTACACAGTATAACATAACATTTTATTTTATTTTTTGTAACCTTCCGTTACAAAATGGCTTTCCCAACGTGGGGCTGAATAACAAAAGCAGCTATTATTTTATTTTTTGTAACCATCCGTTACATAGTAAGTGAGCATTGATCATGGTCCCCAAAACACGTTTTCAGGTGTCATTAAAAACTTTATATACAGGGTGATCCACGGCGATATACAAAAACTTCGGTAGCTCATTAATTTTGTTGGATGTAATAAGTGAGCACTGATCATGGTACCCAGACTAAAAAATAAGAATGTAAATATTACGCTTTAAAAGCAAACCGAACTAAAATTTTGAAAATAATTGTAATTATTTTATTTATTTATTAACCAAGAAATAAAATGTTAATAAAATGCAGTAGTTAATCAATATTCATTTTACACGCTGTAAAATTCGCATAGGAGTTTTCACTTCTATTGTGTTTTCATATGCACACCCAATTTGTTTAATTATCTGTAAATAACATACTTAGGGTACTGTAATCATTTCAGTGTTCAAATTAAATCTTATATTTTACACTTAAATTCTTAATAAATTCCTTGAATAATAAATAAAACCAAGAACCGATTTGACTCTAGAACCGGGAACCGAGAACCGATTTGACTC
>JAGFPH010002021.1:130853-159015 GCA_018207615.1 Philaenus spumarius
CTATTCAATAATACGCCTTCTGGTACTCTCCCCCCCCCCCCCCCCCCATTATACCATGTACTCATGGTTGGATAATGAAAAGATAGTGCTTTTTTTTAAAAAAAACGCGACACTTGCTAAATATCCAAAATATCCAATCTTGTGGCTATCCTTACACACAAATTCTCCTACACCGTAAGCTCGTGACATCTAGTGATATAATTTGTAACTCAAGGGCTAACCCAAACCATATTAATTATTTTTGGAGTAGCGTAGCATGCAAATCTTTACACCTACAGTCTCAAAGGGACTATCCCTTTGAAATTATATATTTAATATTTCAATATATTTTTTTTTTGTGCTTTTTTAAATTTATTTGACCAAAAAGGTATAAATTATTTTTAAATATTCTAATTGTAAAACAAAGTTAACAAACTATGTAAAACCATTTAAATTTTTTGAAATTGTTTCTTGAATACACCATTTGATCAGATCAAATTGTTTTGCGTAATACTTTCTTGCATTTGACCTTTTATTGCCGTGCTATAAATATGTATGATCAAGTCTTTCTTAGTGTTAAATGGATCGTTTTCTAGGATTCTGAAAGTCAAATAAGTAGCAGGCGTTATTTCTTTTGACATATCTACTATCTCGACTTAGCTTAATAGACCTCTAAAGGGCTTCAGTTAGCTTTTGAATTATTAAAATTTACATAACACCTTGTGAGTGATACAATAGATTAAAATAAAAATTGTTTAATTACTGTTGTAAAAGTTTCAAATACTACAGTATCAGTCAGTTAAAGAAGGACAAGTAAACAGTTTTAGTAGGATTACACAACAATCCTAGTACAATATTAGTACACTGCTTGTTTATCAAATAAAAATAATTTGGTAATCAATTTCTTTCTAGAATAAAAATTGTTGCTTCAGAATATTTTCTTTTATTTTTAATTACAGCAATACAAAAACTTGTTAAATTAACCCTTCATTAGATCCATTGGGGACCACTGTTTCCCCCAAGAATTATTTGGTTCTTATCAGTTCAAATAGAATTGTCTAGACTAGTGGCGCTCCTAGTAACTTCCTTTGCAACCTTCCCCTACATAACCTTGTTGGCAGAGGTAGAATAAATTGCAAGATAAACAAACACCTAACCTTTGAAGTTTACAGGGTGACAACTAGCCCGTGAATAAAATAGTAAGTACTAGTAGGATCTTGCTAATCCGACCCTATATCGGGATTAGTAGTGCCGGATTACCAAAATTGCCGGATTAGTGGAATATTAGGTACAAAAATAAAATTTAACATAAAAACATTGTTATGTACAACCGTATGTAATATTTAATTACTGTACCTTCAAAAACATGTTATAATATACAATACATTATTCTAGTGCGAAGAAAAACAAGAATAAAATGCTCAATTTCTAAAAAGTACAGTGCAGTAAAGTAAATTGAACTGTAAAACATTTAAATTTTAACAGCGAAAAAATTATCTATGTATTCTTGTGAAGGAAAGCCTCAACAGGTTTTCCTGTGGTCTCTCTATTGTTATGAAATCAGATGCGGAAGCACTATTTTCCTCAGCCAACGAGATTGCAGTGGTGAAAGCTTTTAGAGCCGTAAAAGCATGGAACACACATGGCGTTTTCGTCCGCCACGAATTATTTGCCATCGCCGTCTTATCAAGAGTAGAGCGAAGGAGTTAGGCGTCTATGTCAGCTGTTGTCAGGATCATCCACAAGATGATTCACTACTCTTGAAAAACGGCTCAGTTTTGATCTTTTTCTTTTTTATGTCATTTATTATTGTTTCGCCAATGTTGTACTTCTTAGCTAAATTATATAACTTGTCACCTTTTTCCAAACGTTTTAAAATTTCATACTTTTTATCCAAAGTTAAAGTAACTTGTTTATGTTTTTCCGACATTGCACTACATTACACTAATACAATAATACACAGAACAGACACACAATCACTCGAGCAAACGACGCCACAATGGCTGTTTATGTTATTACAGTAAAAACTGATACTCTGACTCACATTCATGCAGGGATTTGAAAAGTTGAATGACTGCTGTCGCTCTCTGAGCGCCGGATTGCTGGTCGTGCCGGTATAGCGCAAGGCGGGATTAAAGAAACTGTACTGTACTTCTTATTACGATTAGAGCGAAAATGATTACAAGGTTTAAGCTACATGAGTGAAAGGGCAACAGATAAAACTACAAGAAAGTGGTGCACAAAATGTGAAAATTGGGTATGTGGGGAGCATTTGAAAGAAGTGTGTATGAACTATTGTCAAAAATTACAATTTTGTGAATTTAATAAGTTATTTGATTTTAATTCTGTAAATGTTTTGTTATTTGTTATTTAATATCCTTCATTACATCACAGAGAACTGATTTTTAATAGTTATAAGCATAATGTCTGAATAAAATTTTGAATTTAAGGGAATAAAAATGTCCCAAAACAAGTGTCCCTCATGCACCTAATGAAGGGTTAATGAATGGTTAAATATTCCAAGCTGAAATCATCCTTAAATTGTTGATTATATAGTTGTTATTTTGTACTTTACTTGCAAGTATTACGTTTAACTTCAAGCCTTAAGAGCCAGTTAGACTTAACAGAAATTTTGAGTTTATTATAGTCTTAATTTTAAAACACACGGTTATTTAACATTTGTATTGAGTTAGTTATATTTACTGAAACTAGGAAGTAAATTACCTGCTAAATAATCTGCCAAATCTCCACCATTGCAATACTGAAAAATATGGAATTACCAAAATATTAACACATATTGCAGCATGTATGAACACATTTATATATGGACAAAAATATACTAGACAGAATGTTATATTTATATGAATTGAACGTATTATGATGTCACTATCAATAAAATATCAACACGTTCAGTGCTGAGCGTGGTTAAACCCACAAAATGTGTCCTTCCCTATGATTGGGCGTGGTTTTAACCGCACCTACCCCATTCACTTTACATTTGAAAAGAGGGAGTTTAGTCATTGTCTAGACCAATTTGTTTTACCTGAGTAGTTCGTAGGAACCAAGTCCAGGTCCAGTAGCCTAGGAAAATAACGACTACAAAGCAACTTATGATCATTTAAATTGGACGCCATCTTGCTAGACATTTGTAAGAAAACCCTAATATGCCGTAGCACTGAAAGTGTTAAAAATACTTTTAAAAAGTTTTAAATTTTGCTCTCAAATTTATTTTGAATTAAGGCATTTTGTAATGGTATCCTTAAATCAAGGAGTCAAAAAAATTACACATAAATTGTAATTGCTCTTTTTTAAGACGGTTAGATTAATTTAGTGTTACAATTATCATATTCTTCTGGTGATCATGGTAACTCTAAACAATTTTGAATTGGCCAATAAAAATACTGTCCAAATAATACATACCCGGACTGGAAATGTGTTTGTTGTAATCAAAACTTGAGAAATAAGATTTTATGTTTTTGGAAGGTACCCTATTAAAGCCTGTTATGACTTAAGTCTATTTGATACTTTGCTCAATGAATCAATCATCAACGCTTACAGACTTTTTAAACACTGTTCATAACAAAGAAAGTCATAACATGTTTACCGCAATTGTTCTCTGTGACTGGGCGTGGTTTTAACCGCACCTGTCCCATTTACTTTACATTGGAATAGAGGTTAATTAGTCGTTGTCTAGAGCAATTTGTTTTACCTTGGAGTAGTTGGTAGGAATGCTTCTACGAGTTCAGGTCCAGTAGCCTAGGAAAATAGCAACTATAAAGAAACTTACGATAGTTAAAATTGGGAGCCATCTTGCTAGGCATTAATAAGAAGACCCTCCTATGCCATAGCACTGAAAGTGAGGGATTTAACCGCACTCAGCACGGAAAGTGATAGACTGTTCTGATTCTACCAATATCATTCCCATTAATTAACAACGCTAGTTTGAAGTGGGCCAAGAGTTATTTACAAATTCTATGGTCTAAGGAAAATTTATTTTTTATACATTAACTTTATACAGGACTAGGGGAAACCTCTCCGTGCTCCGCACGCCAACCCCATTGGAACCTTCTATACACATAATCATGTTATGTTTTCTTTATAATAAAGGTGTAGGATTAATAATAACTCCAAAGCTAAGATGGTAAATGATGTTAAATGTTCAAATCAAATTATTTTGTATATTTTATAGCAGCAGTTATAATAAAGGTTAGAACAACCAGCAAGGCTCAGGTCTACACTTTAATAAAAACCTAACCTAAAAGTTAGAAATACAAATAATTGCTTCAAAGCTTGAAATCAGCTGTTAATGGAAATATTAAAGGAAACAGCTGTTTTATCTGTTATTTTATTAAATTGGTTGCTATGGTAATAAATGAAAATGCATGTGTTGGTTCATCAGTCTAGGCCTAACCTAAGACTTTTTTCCGACTAAATTTAAAAATATTGAAATAAAAATTGTTTTTATCAAAATGAATTATATCCTATTTTACTCAGGGATAGTGTAGCTTTTTATTAGTAGAACTATTTTTGGGTTCAGTAGTTCCAGAGATTACCCCCTACATACAAACAAACAAATGTTACCTCTTTATAATATTAGAATAGGTAAAAATTCAATGTTCTATGGCTCAAATTTTATTAAATTTGTTACTATAACTTTTACTACCAATAAATACATAAAATATATATTTCCAGTTCTTATAAATTTTAATTTGGAGAAATTAATTCGCCAAAACACACAACTACAAATTTCCAAAATCTGCTTCTATTTCATCAATGCAAAACTGAACTAATTTAAGTGAATGAACTGAAATTATCTAACCTATCAGCTGGTATTTAAAACAGCATAATATGATGTAGAATAGCATAAAAATTTTGAACATTTTAGATAAAGTGGATTTTAATAAATAAACCAAAGTTATTTGTTTTTCATAATCACAATGATAAACACCACAGCTCTAATCTACCAGGAATTATAGTACAATTTTTTTTCAAGATATTAAGTGCAACATTTAGATTATGATTGTAAACTATTTAACAAATATGTACCTTTTTGAATAATTTTTTAAAAATAGAATTTAAAGTAAAAACAGTTGGTACTTGGACTGGTGATACTCCATAATAGGGATAGAAATAACCAATTGGTAAAATTTCACAATTATTATAATTGTGAAATTTTTTTTAAATAATTATGGATTTGCAAGAAATGTGTAAAACACAATTATTAAAATAATAAAATAATGAATAGTCAAAATAATGTTATTTCAAATCTTAATAACTAGAAGTTCTGTGAACAGTAGACCTCGCTCGTTAAAATAACAAATGTGGTTTTGAGCTTAGGTTAAAAATAGTGTGCCAGTAAGGAAGTAAGCACAAGGTGTAGCCAGCGAAACATTATTTTACAATTCCCGCGATTCCGGGATTTCTAGTTCTCATTTTTTCTTTTCTTAGAGGCATTGTGTTTTATTTAGGTTAATAATGCGTAAGATAGCTAAAAATATCAAGTTATAGAGGGAAAACATATAATTAAATATTTACATACTTAAATAACTAAAACTTAACAATGTATTTACAGTTCCATAACTTCCATATCATATTCCAATATTAGAAGTAATGAAAACAAACAATGTTAAAATGTTGTGATAGTGCTCTCAATTTTATTCTCAATCCATGTATAAACACTTCCCACGGTGTTCAACGGTCATTTTTTGTATGTCCTTTATCGCCGAGCGGTTTCATTTGTTTCATCTCATTTTGTAATTCAAGTAAAGCTAAGTCAAATACTTTTATGAAATTTACAAGTATTCAGTTTAATTCTTTGATTTATTCTCTACACTTTCTTATCCTCTACACTTTCTTATTATTATATGCCATTTTTTGCAAAGGATATATTCCTAAATTACTATTCAAAACAGGCCTAGTTTTGTTAGCAGTCTTGTAGTAAGAACATAAAAACTGGTGTTTTCAAAATAAGAAATTTGAAATTGATAAATATTTTTATATAATTCTATTTAGAACTAAATTACAAAACGTTTTTACATTTATGAAAAAAATTACAATAATTTTTACTACTTTTTATGTAAGCCTAAAGTTGAACTTTTTCCTTTCGTTACTGAACATGCTAATAACTAATAAATGTTTCTTGATCTAATAACTTTGTTAATTTTACTTCAATAATTTGTTTACTGGCATATATGAATTCTTTGAACCTTTATCTAAAAAAAGGCAATGCAACACTTTTGAATTGGTTTAGAATAAACGTATAAAAACATGGTTGAAATACAAAAACTTGGATGACTTTTAACAAATTTGAAGTTTATGGCCATTTTGTGAGCTTACCGTTAGAGATACGGAAAAAATCAAGGATACAACTTTGTTGAAAATCAAATTTGCTACTAGCAAAATGTCATTAATTTTTAAATTCGACTTACGGTTAAGCCACAAACTGGCTTTGGAAAAAAGCTTACACTGAGAGAAACGGTGCGGCCGCCATTTTTATTTTATTTAAGGGGTTAAAAATGAAAAATGGAAAAAACCTTATACAAACATGGCTTGGCCTAGGAATAAGGAAAATTCATGTAAAAAATCATCATAATCGGTCAAGGCGTTTGGCCGTAATCGTGAGACAGACACACAGACGAAATGCCGAACAGTCGAGTTAAAATGGAGACCTCGCTTCGCTCGGTCAATAAAATAACAACTCATAATAATATAATAGGCTAACTACCCTCGCCCATGATACCACAACACCCCGGCCCCCTACGGAGACACCCCCACCAGGGTACATGTATAGGCTACTACAAATATATAATTTATATGAATCAATTTTAATTAAAGGTGACAATAAAATATTGTAAAATTTTATGTAAATAATATATTTAAATATTGACCTGACTGGGTCATTGATATGTAGGCCTAATATGGGTCACATAAAACCACACAGATAACCATTCCATATATGAAAAAATAATTTTAACAACACATTTAGTTGTAAATCTATATATTTAAAAAAATTCCTGCTTTTTATTCACTCACTTCCTAATGTAACGTCCATCAACAACTCCTATCATTTAACCTTTACCGACAATTCCAAGCAGTTATCCTTTTCTCCGCCAGATGTCGACTCCGTACGGTATCTGTAGTCATACATAACTGAACCTTGTGATCCGACAACGATCAGCTGTTCTCTATCTACTCAGTTAAAATTTCGCCTTGTCATAAGATTGTTCTAGAAAGCGTCGGCCATTAGACCGTTACTTTCAGACGCTGTTGAGTGTTCGTAATGTTGCCGAACTTTAAATAATTTGATCGGGGTAACGTGTGTCGCTGAAGAACATGAACTTCTAAACCTTTTGTTTTCGCATACCAGGTACAATATTTCAGCTTTACCTTAATAATTATAAGATATTACTTGTAAAACTTAATTAGGTTATTTCCACTTTTGCTTCATGTACAACTTCCTAACTCATTTTGTTCAATTTATTAGAGAAACCTATATATTTCTTTTTACAACAGCCTAAACTTAAATGTAATTCTTACAGCCTAAATTTTAAATGTAAATCTTACAGCCTACAAAAAACTATAAAGCCGATATCATTTTTGTTATTGTTAAAGCCTAAAAAATATTTCCACAAGCAAGCCTAAAGTGTTATGCATTAATTAACTATAACTGTGTAGTATGTCTACAGTGTAACAGATATTGAAAACTTTTAATAAGCTATAAGCAGAATATATGGCTGATATGTAACTAAACGTTAACATTTCTTTATGTTACCATGTGGCTTACCTAACATGTACAGACAGTGTTATGCAACATTACGCATGTTATATTAACAATCACCATCTATGTAGCAATTTGCTATTTATGCTACAAAATTTAATAAAAACAGTCAACTCAAAGAACTATCATTTTATGCTTATTTAAATAACTGCAAGTTTTCTAAAAAGGAAATTGTTATCTGTGTTATACAGTTAAACTGGTCCAAGTGCAGGAGATGTTTAATGCAATGAGATAACCTGCTACTACTACTATTAGAAAAGGCCTACCTTGCAACTGAAAAATGGAATACATAATCAAAATATTTTCTACTGAGTTTTAATTAGAGACAGAAGTTAATTTAAAAATGAGAACTATCTGCATTTGTTCTTTTTTATGTTAAGTGTTAAATAGGCTGTATTTTTGAAAATAATTTTTGCACATGTGTACTATTTAGGATATGTTAGTGTTAAATAAATTGGGAGGAGCAAGCTAGCACATTTCGGACTTCAGCCCGAAGGGCTACACTTTAGAAATTTCACACCTTTTTTTTTATATATATATAGAGAGACGTCTCATAATTAATTTTGTCTATTTATTTAATTATATAATTACCTTTTAGAGTTGGCCAACGACACATATATTTATTCTTAAAACAAATCCATGGTATTTCATGTTAAAACTTTGTAACTTGTAAATCTTTTGTATAATTTTCTGTAATTATTATTAAAAGGGAGGGTTTTTGAATTTTATTTTTGGGAAGGGTTTTTAAATTAAATTTAATAAAATATATATGTTTTCTTTTTTTTAATCTCAATCTTTCTTTGTATTAAGGGCATGTTAATTATCTTTTGTATTAAGGGCGTATAAACTTTTATTTAATTTGGTCAATAAACCTAAAATTATACATAATTCTATGGTTTATTGAGGTAACCTCAGGTATCCTGTGCATTGTAAGAGATAAGCTGAAATATTCCTACTTTTGGTGATATTTAAATTCTAAGGTAAGTCTTGAACAGTACCAATCTATGTGGCCCAGTATCGTTTCCGTTCCTTTAATTATTCTTTTTGTAAGATTGGTACACTAAAGTTAATACTTAACCAATTTTGATAACTCCTTTTTTTTTATTTAGAAGATAATTTCAAGTTCTAAGTCACTGTGAAGCTAAATATTTGATTTACACTTTTATTTTGGTTACATTCCGAGTTTTAAAATTGCATCTGTATATTACAACTAAATTAATAGGAAATAATTGGTTCTATACAGCTGATAACCTAATTGAGTTTCAAATAAATAAGTTATTTACTTTACTTAACCTGTCAACAGATGATTTAGGTTATGTTATTGTTGATGTGTTTTAGGTCTGCTGTGTATGTTGCTGTGTAATTGAACTATGAAGTTTTGTTTAGGCTTTTTATTTTTGTCATCCCTGATAATAAATTAAAGTAATATTGTTAAGATACGTGGAGATGGTAATTGAACTGAGAATTTGAATACTTTTAATAAATTAAAAAGGGGAAAAACAAGTTGAATTTTGTTATTTTACATCAAAATTTGTTGAATTTCGACCGCAGGAGATACTCCAATAATATAGGTTTGCTGCAGTATTGGTTATACATGGTTGACGACGGCTCTCAGTTTAAAGTGTATTTTATGAGTTTCTATAAAGGTTTAAACCTCACGGTCGGTTTGGATATTGTAATTAGTGTTGGAGAACAGAAATATTTTATTTGCTTGCCTTGAAAGTGTACAGTTTAATTTGTGTGTGTGTAAATAGTGTGGGTATAAACGATGCGTCCACGAGGTTAGCTCTGCCTGTTTGAGACTGTATAGTTGATCTCATGCAATAAGCGTTTTATTACTGTCAAGTTTATTTGTTTTATTTTGTGACTGTGGTTGCGTTCGAATTCAAATGAGTGAACGGAAAATTAATCAGTTCTTTTCTCCGTTGGTCCCAAGAAGTGTTAAACGACAAAGGTCAAACAGTTCGCCTGAAACTGAAATATTTAACAGGGCTAGAAACTGCCAGAATTTAATTATGGAAGCTGAAAAAGTAGGTGACATGACTCACGGGCAATTAATGGAAGGTCTGGGTGCTTTATTAGACCAAAAAATTTCTTTGCTGGCGACTAAAGCTGACTTGTCAATTCTAACTGCAGATGTAAAAAATTTGACCGAGGAAAATCGGGGTTTGAAAGAAGAAATAAATTTACTTAAAAGCCAAGAAAAGTTTGTAATGAACAAATTAAACGATTTAGAAAGTAGGTCTAGAAGAAATAATTTAATATTCAGGGGTTTGAAGTGGGGTCAAGGGACAGATTTTAGGGTGCTAGTTAGAAGTTTTTGTGTTGAAGTTTTAAAATGTCACGATCGGGTATGGGTGAATAGGGCGCACCCACTAGGTGCTACCAGGAAAGTTGTAATTGATCATTTTCCAGATGACAGTGACATTGAATTTATTTTGTCTAATGTGAGTAAACTAAAGGGAATGGGCTATATAGTGCACAGAGATTTTTCTCAAGAAATAAGAATAAAACGGTCTATGTTACTGGAGATTAGGCGAGAAATAGAACAGCGTTCCGGGAGACGGTGGATGCCGTTGGTTTTTGATCATTTAATTGTGGACGGTTGCCGGTTTACTTGGACTGACAACACACTTATGTGGGGGAAGGATGATGGACTTGAAAAACTTAGAAGCCTTCTGGGACTTGATTTATCAGACTTCGTTTGTAAGTTAAAACAGACTGGACCAGGGAGGCTGCAGCGGGGAAGAGGTGCGAAGGGCGCTTCGGATACAGTCTTGGGACAATGAAGAGGCAATGCCAATCCGCCAAGGACAAAAGAAAGGGACACTGAGCATCGTTCGGAGAATGTCTGTTTGCAAGTATTGTGTTATAACATTTGTGGTTTAAAGTCTAAAATTAATGATGCAGACTTTTTAAATTTGTTAAATAAGTATGATTTAGTTATTTTATTAGAGACTTTTATTACTGAACAAGATAAGAATTTTGTTGTTTCAAGGTTTTTTAATTTTAAGTTACATTTTGATTTTGCTGTCAGATCTGTTAATTTTGGTAGGGCTGTAGGTGGTGTTATTCTTTGTGTAAATCTGCAATCAACTCTTGCTGAAAGGATCTGTTTTATGCAGAACCATAATTTAAATTTTATGCGGGTTAAGATGGGGTTGTGTAATGAATATCTGACACTTTTACCGGTCTATTTAAATTGCAATAATTGGGAAAATGAGTTTGAAACAGTAGTTAATTTTGTTTCAACAGATTCTAGCAACAATTTAATAATTTTGGGCGATTTCAACTGCCGAATTGCTTCCGAACAGGGTATTTCGGACACGGACTTAAATTTAAATATCAATGTAAATTCAAAGGATACTGTCTTAAATGCAAAAGGTCGCAAAATTTTGGAGTTATTTGAAAATTTTGGGCTAGTCGTTCTTAACGGTAGGTCAAGAAGTGATAGTGAAGGTGAATTTACTTTTATAGGGGCAATGGGAACATCTGTTATTGATTTAGCTGCGGTTTCGATCAATTGTTTGCCGGCAGTTAGGGACTTCAAAGTGGTTAAACATTTAGGCTCGGATCGTATGCCAATCGAAGTGTGTCTCAATGTTGGTGGACGTGATAGGGGTGGGGAGGTCGTTCTTCCGTTAATGCCGAGATTAAAGTGGACAGTTGAGGTTAGCGTGTACTATAAGGCAAGAATTACCGAAACTCTTGAATCTTTTCATAATATAACGGATAATAGCCAAGACAATGTAATTAATATAATCAAATGTATATTCAAAGCATCGAATTCGGGACAGACTTCAAGTAGCAAAGTGCATCTCAACAAAAAACAACCGTGGTTCGACTTTGAGTGTTTGACTGCGAGGCGATGAGTTTTTAAGTTATTGAGTTTGTTTCGTAAATCAAATTCCTCCCAGGTTAAAATGGCGTATCTTGAGGCCAGCAAGTATTATAAAAAACTGTGTATTGGTAAACAGAAGATTCATTACAATAATATTTTTAACGATTTGTGCCATTCTAGGGATAGTAAAAATATTGGGGAACGATTAACAGTTTTAGAAACAAACATACAAATATGGTTGCAAATATTGGGGTGGACGAATGGGTTCGGCACTTTAAGGCTCTGTTAGAACCATACCCGTCAGCTGTTAGAATATTCTATGCAGAACCTTTTATTGAAGATGTTTTTCTGGATACTGACTTTTCCTTAGGTGACCTGAAAACGGTATTATCCAATTCGAAAGATGGTAAAGCTCCAGGTTTAGACAGGGTTCCATATGAATTCTGTAAATACGGCTCGGAGGTATTTTGCGCAAGTTTATTACGGATCATTAAAATAATTTATAAAAAGGGTGTTAACCCAGACAGTTTTAAGAATTCAATTATTTTTCCACTCCACAAAAAAGGGGACATCAATTGTGTTAAAAATTATAGAGGTTTGTCTTTCATAGATTCCATAGCTAAAATATTTTGTAGTTTACTGCTTAATCGAATGAATGACTGGCTAAATGAAAGAAAAATCCTAAACGAATTTCAGGCTGGGTTTAGAAAAGGATATTCTACCGTAGATAATATATTTAGCCTAAGTAGTATGATTAGTTTGTGTTTAGGAAATAAAAAAGGTAAAATGTATTGTTTTTTTTTTTTTGTAGATTTTTCATCAGCGTTCGATACCATTGATAGGAAAGCATTGTTCTATAAATTGTCTTGTTTATGTTTTTCCACAAAGTTGTTAAAGGTGTTAAGAGATATGTACGATGAGACTAAAGCAGGTGGTGTAGAGATGGTGTCACTAGTTTGTTTGATACAAGCTTGGGTTTGAGACAAGGTGTGTTTTGAGTCCGTTGTTATTTTCTTTGTTTCTCAACGATTTACCGGATTTTCTGGCGGGGGCTTCAATGTCGGGGGGACTTTGGTAGTAAGGGTTTTATTATATGCAGATGACATTGTTCTCCTGTCGCCGTCGGCTGCAGGTCTGCAGGAGATGATACATAATTTACAATTGTTTTGCAATACTTGGAACTTATTGGTCAACTTAAATAAATCTAAAATTATGATTTTTAGAAAAGGTGGTAGGCTGTAAGTGAGGGACAGGTTTTCTTACAATGGTGAACGGATTGAAATTGTTAACAGTTACAGATATTTGGGGACGACTCTAACAGCTTCACTTTCTTGGGAACTGCATTTTAAGGAAAAGGCTCTTACAGCAAAACAGGCTTTAAATACGGTATGGTACAAACTGTTCAGTTATAATAAAGTTCCCTTGTCCGTCAAATTTTCATGTTTTGAAGCTACTGTAAGGGCATTAATGTGTTATGGCGCTCAGGTATGGGAATATAAGGAAAGCACTCAACTTGAGGGAGTTTTAAGGATGTTCATTAAAAGACTTTTTCAGCTACCAAACAATACTCCAAATTATATGTTACATTTAGAAATTGGTTATCACAAGGTTTATTTATTCACTTTAAGAAATCACGTAAATTATGTTGCTAAGGTGCTGAGGTTGCCATCGTACAGGCTACCAAACATTCTCGCTTGGCAGGTAATAAATAAAAACGTTTATTGATGTCGCGAGTGGAAATCCCTTGGACAAAAATTCGGGATTGATGATTTTCTGAAAGAGGATACCGCTGACCGAGTGCTTGAACAGCTGACATTTATTGTTGAGGCAATTGGAGATAGCTGGTGGGATGATTGTTTGGTTAGGGCAAATAGTTCGCGGTATCACAGACAATACAAGTCTCTCGACCTTGAACTTGGCAGTAAAAGCTACCTTATCGATAGTTTAAATTAGGGATGTGTCGATACCAGATTTTTCGATTCTCGATACCGATACCGATACTTTGAAAAATCGATTCTCGATTCCCGATAAAAAAAAAAAAAAAAACAGCGAAAAAAATATAAATAAAATGACGAATGTCCGCAAAGAATACGACGTCCGAATATTATTAGCGCTAATTTTAAAAAACGCCTGCGTTAAAGTACCACAGTAAATGCCAGCAAAAAGTCGATGCCCGAATATAATTAGTACCAATTTTATGAACTACTATTGGTGAAATGTTATTAAAAATAAAATGACGAATGTCCGCAAAAGAATACGATGTCCGAATATTATTCAAACGGCATTCAAACGCAATTTAATATACAACAGCGTATATCCACGAAAAAACCTACTCCCGAAAACAATCTTATGTCCGCATAAGAAAATACACAATTAACCTAGTCCAATGAAAAACACGTGAAGAGTTTCAGTAACGAAATAGTAGAATGCGTTGCAATTTAAAATAAAACAAGTTTTTAATTATTTGGAATAATATTTTTTACGACTGACTAGGATTGCGTTACTCGGAATATCATATGTTTTGTTTCTGAACGTTCAATTCGGATAAGTTCAGAAATAATCGGAACTTAAATCATCGAAAATTGGATTCGATGGCGTCCGTTTAGTCCCGCCGAAGTCTGAACAACTTGTTAGAACAAAGTACTGTAATATCAAGTTAATAACGCTGTGTGTAAAATACAGTATTCAGTTTTAGTGCAGTGTTTTATTCATTTTTTTAATTAAATTAAAATATTTCGTCGATTTGTTCGGGTAATTAAATTGTGCAGGCCAGGCGTACTCACTTACAAAAGGCGGCGAAGCGCTCGGCTGACTCAACAGCCGCCGCTGTTCCGTTGAGCGCCCAAACTCCCTGAAAACTACAACTCGGCTGATAATGCGAGTAAACGAGTAAACACCTTTAAATTCGGAATTACGTGCATGACGTGCAGTACTGTAATGTACTTATTTATGTACAGTACATTTCCGCTTTCGGATAATCGACACTATACTGAATTAACATATTAATTTGATTAAGTTTAGTTAGTTGAGGATATGTGGAAACTTAACCGGAGTAGGCTAGTTTTTTCAGCAATGACATCGAAGTGTGGCAATATTTTATAATAGACGTTGAAAGTGATGGACTTTTGTCTGTAATTTAACTTAGCTGAATAGTTGTATTTAATTATCTGTACACAACTTACTTAATCATTTCAGTATTCAAATTAAATCTTATACTTTACTCTTAAATTCTTGTTAAATTCCTTGAATAATAAATAGAACCGATTTGACTCTAGAACCGGGAACCAAAAAAAAAAATGGAACCGACCCATCTCTAAATAAAAAGTAAAACAAAGGAATCCGTCCGGACTTCCATAAAAATCATAAATCACGGGTAACGTAAGTCTCAACAAGTTTTACCCGACTTCAAACAAATAAAATTATTACTTTAAAGTTTAAATACTTTTGTTACCGATCTATAAAATGTGTTATTTTTCTTCACAATAGACACCCTAATTCTATAGACACGATAACAAACGAATCCATAAGTGTTTGACCTTGAGCCTACTCTAGACTTCTTGTGTACAAATAACAGCCTACGCATGAATAAAAATAAAACAAGAAGCGTTTACTTATGAAAGGAAACAATTAATTGCCTAAAACATTTTACTGGGGAAAATGTCCACTTACATAAAATTAATAATGTTTTACATTTTCCCTACTGATATTTATTGTTAAATGCTGAATTGAGTTAAAATACAGAGAATGCGATTGCAAATACCGGAGATTACATTCACGGAGTCTATACGAGAACGGGCAGTTCTGGCGTTCTGGCAACTGAGTATCTCTTGGTTGGTATCGGTAATCGGTATCGAGTTTCGGCTATCGATTCTCGATACCGATACCAAAGCTAAAGTATCGGTGGTATCGAGAATCGGTATCGAGAATCGATCCATCCCTAGTTTAAATATAAATATTGTTCGCTAGATTTTTAAAGCCAGAAGAGATCAAATAGATCTAAACTTTAAACCTTGGGTTAGAAATAAAAATTGTTATGTTCCTTGTGTAATACACAGGAGAATGAAACTGTTTACCATTTTGTTGCAAGGTGTCCAATTCTGTTAGGTTTTAGAAATAAATGTTTTTTTAAAAGTACTTTAAGTAGAAAAGAATTCGTTGCATATTTGAACGGGCGAGATTGGCTTTGTCTTTATAAATTCCTAAGACAAGCGTGGCATTATAGATGGTTTTTAGTAAACGATTTTAATTACGAATTTAATGAATCTGATGCTTAAGTAAAGCTTCTACAATAACTGCAATACGTACTCCCAGTATTAGGTAAAAATAGACATATTATTTTGCATTTTATTATATTATTTCACACACGTTGTGGGTCGATTCGAATATTTAACTTATTATCGTCATCTTTGTTTATTATATTTTATTTTATGTGTATTCAGTACAATTTATATTAAGTATGATTTTAGCCAGGGTTGTTGCAGATATATTGTGTTTACGATTAGTTCAGATATTTTAATGAAGGGGTATTTTATTTGTAAGTTATTAACAATAATTAGGGTATTAAGTTGCAGTTAATTTTATGGATGTCATTTTTATGTATTTATTTCTTCATGTTGCATTATTTTTTGTAAATTTGTAAGTTTTGAAGGCAAGTGTTTATTTTCTATGTGTGTGTTAATTTCTTGTTTATGTCAATTTTAGGTAATTTCTTTGTTCTAGTTAATTTCGTTTTTTGTTTTTAAGTCTGTTATATATATATATAAATTTTAAACTAAGAATGAAAACCCAGCAGACGGTCTATGGACCAGTGCTGAACAAGTGTTTTTTTTCAAATGTGAAATGTTTGTGTTATTTATAATTTCTTAAATAAAGCACTATTATTATTATTGTTATTACTCCTATAATATAATTAAATAAATAATATGGTATGTGGAAACCAAAACTTACCTCCATAACCAGGTAGACATTATGAGAGGATTCCTGCAAAAAAAAAATATTTTTAATAAAACACAGTTTATTGAAATAGGTATACCAATTAATTACTAACATATTTACACAAACAGATATTAGGTTGCAATTGTATTATTGATGTATAGTGCCAGTACTATTATCATAAAAAATTGGCACCAAAAGAAGACTGGATGTCAGTGTACATTACAGCTTAATTTACAATACACCTTGTTAAATCTGACAACTTCTGCTCAAGATGCAGAAATATGTAGGCCTATGTCATTTTGCACCCTTTTATTTCAATTGAGCATTAAATATTACAGAAAATCAAAGTATCTTGTTCTACTGTTTTCTTAAAATATTATAATCACAAATATCGAGTTAGAAAATATAAAGTTAAACTATAATCAATTAATTAAGCATAATTTATATAGGCCTAGTACTTAGATGATTTCATCTATTGTCCTAATATTTTGTTTTTACACCATACAAAATAAGACACAATTGTACAATATTAATTAACTATTACTCTACAGAATATTTAAAACGTGGCTTACCTTACAGTCCAACAATGCAACAACATTTTCATGATTGAGTTCTCGGAGTTCCTAAACAACAAAAAGCAAGCAATCAGTTTTAGAGTCAATAAGCGTTTTCAGTAAATTTCTAAAACTACAGTTAGTTATCTGAATTTAAGTTATATACTTAACACTTTGCCACGCATCAGCCCCTCTCCGACTTTTCCCCGCTTTCGGAATCACAGGGTTTTGGCCCCACTTCCTTACCTTTTTACCTTTTAGTTAATTTTATTTGAAATTCGGTCAACTTGTACCTGCCCGTATGACCCTTTTTGAGTGGTTGATGCGATGGCAAGAATTGGAAATTGTTTTTCTTTAATTTCCAGTTCTTGTTTTAAAATTTTAGAAACTTTTGTTTTGTTTTCTCTTTAGTACACTAGCTCTTTTTCTAACTCCGATCTCGAGGTCGTCCCCGGTGGAGATATACTTGTTATGATCAGAAAACACTTTTGCCTTACCTGAATCCTTATAATTAGAGCACTGAATGATTTATGGTATTGTACTAATGTTATAAATGATTTTAGCAACTCTTTCAAGAAATAAACAATTTATTGAACAAAATTACTATATCAAATTTACGCTACTGCGTTTTCAACACAAAATACAATGGATAAATTGAATATATATATTTATAATTAATTTTTCGTCGATATTTACCACTGTGAGATGTGAGTTAATTATTATTAAAATGATTTTACTTTCGTTATACTTTCCCCTGAATTTACTTTATTTATTTATTAATTTAATTTATTGATTTTTGAATTTATTAAAATTTTCCTAGATTCAAAAACAACTTGATAATCTGTTACTTACAACAAACAAGATGTTCTGTCTTCGGTTCCCAATCCTGGCGGTGTTGGTCCTCCGGAATCCTCTTAGGTCCAGTTAAGTCCCAATGGTAGTACGGTTTTCGGCCCGTTACTCTTTGCCGGAGTTAGCTAGATAGGTCCTCGCCTCGTTTTTCTTCAAGATTTACTCTCTCTGACTTATGCTGATGACGCCCAATGTCCGCTATTCTTGCGAGTGTTCCACTGCGATCGTTCCCTCAGCTAGTCTCTTGGAAAGCCCTTCTAGGATCTCTGAAGTACGTGGTGACGGTCTGGTATCTAAAACTGAACTAACTCGACAAGTCTACCGACTTTAGGCTCTCTCCCCTCCAATAATCGGCAGATTTGTCTCGTTATTGTTTACTTTTGCTCGGCGTGTTCATTCTTGAAATCTATGCAATTTGGCTTTGAAAGTTTCAAACTGCCGTAACTTTCTTGTCCTTGGCCCAATTTTGGTTTTGTTGGTCTCATCTTGTACATGACGACCTTCTGCTCACGTAGCCCTTTGATTTGAAATCGTACGCCCTTTTTTCGCCGTGTTATTTGCTTCGCAAGTTTTCGTTGAATTTTGGAATTTAATTCTGTGAATTTTATCAAATTTGGAATTTTCTTCTTTCTATCCTCTTCGTTTGGTTCCCAAACGAACAAATATGTTTTTGGATTTCTTCTATCTTGTTTGGTTCTCCCGCTATGGTTGATTTTCGGAAGCCTAATTTTGCGCTGCCGATTTTTGTGTTTTATTCCCCCCCGATTTTACCTTTCTCACATCTCAAGTGATATTACAATGCATTTAACTATTTTCTAACCTTTTCTGCTATTTATTACTAACTATTCTAATTTTTTCTCCCTTTTGTTTAACTTTAAAGTTATTTAGTTTTATTATTTAATTACGTTAATTTTAATTATGATTTTTTGTCTAAACCTTGCATAATTACCTTTTGTTAGTATGTCGATTTTTCCCCCCTTTTCAATTTTTGAATTTAACTTTATTTTTGAAGTTATAGGCCTTTTTATGCAATTTAATGACTTTAAATCCCTTTTTTGTTACTAAGTTATTTTTATTTGGAAATGAATTTGGGCTATTCTTTTATAGGCCTTATTAGGTCTCTATTAGGCCTAATTAGTTTTTTGAATTTATTCGACACGAACGATTTTTCATTTTTTGCTCTTATTTTTTGTGTTATAACTCCTAAATTATTTACTCTATTAAAAAACTTTTTATACTGTTTTATTCGTCTTTTCCCCCTCTTTTTAATTAACCAAAATAATATACAACATTTATAATTATCAAAATTTAACATGGTTTTAGATCTGCCTAGCAACAAGTAGAATCTGACAAACTCTTGCCGTTCTCGACAGGAATTTTCTTGTCCCATCTTGTCGATTGAACTTAGTACAATTCATATCGCCTCTGTCTGTTATTTTTCTGATTGATAAAACGTTAAACTAATTTCTTTAATAACTCTGAAACTATTCATATATCCTCAAAAACTTATCCTTTCTTTTATTTACGTTTTAATTTACTGATTCTTATGCTGTCTTTAAAATTTAAATTCGTTAACTTTTAATGTTTTGTGGTTCTAATTAGCAAGTCTAATTAGCGCCTTGCAACTGGCTAATTTCCGTTGCAACTTGTTTATCCTAATCATCTTTACAAGAAAATATTAATATCCCATATTAGGGCCTACCCAGTTACATCAAACAAGACAGAACAAAATTTATGTAAATTTGATATAGTATTTATTTATTACAGCTAAAAGACATATATATATATATATATGCATAGGCACGTCCAACATAAATTAACATTAAAAATACACGAACACAATACAATTTACACAAAGATAAGAAATCCTGACTATTAAAGGGGGAAAACTAACAATAAAATTTAAAATTCAATTATACAGTAATTGATAAAAACATAATATTCATAATTTAAACAGAATAATTAGCCTAATATAAATACAGTAAAGTCCCGCTGATCGGAAAATCGGCCTATTCCAAACAGAGTTCAGAAAAAATACTGATTTTTTAAACGTAAAAAACAGGAGAAATTAAAAAGACTTTCGTGAAAAACGTACATTTATTGTTATACAAAATAGTTAAATAGAGTTTTCAAGTTAAATTCAAGTGTTTCTAAAGCCTCGTCCACACTTGCAGACTGTGTATGCAAACAATCGGCCGACTGTCTGCCGACACAGTTTGTGATTCGAGACTCCGTCTTGTTTTGCGCCCACACTAGAAAGCCAGTGTTTCACGACATGGAGACTGAAGAGGACGTGGTTTTAGCTTGTGAGTGCTTTATCTTTCTAAATCATGTGGTTTTCTTTGCACATAATGATCGATGTTCACGTCTAAACTGAGTTTTTTTTTTAACTATCTTATCCATTTCATCACAACTAATTTTGAAGCATTCAGCTAATTCTTGTAACACGTCACGCTTTTTATTGCAATTTTTATAATCTGGAATAGATACATCCCACAACAATGGACGCGAATCTAGTTCCTCGATGAGTTTCATCGTCAACTCTTGATTCCACGTGGTCATTTTAACTAATAAAAACAAAAAAATCCACTAAAAATATTTCAGTGGGAATAAATCACCAGTAAACAGATCACTATGCACACGATCTGACTCTCTACTGATAACTAGAAGCAGAGGGTTTGAGGGTTGCATTAAGGCCACACTATACTACGGGCCGGAATGCCCCCTCCACTTAGGTAATAACTTACTAAAACACAATGTGTACCATTAAGCTACACAATATTATTACATATAAATTTGTATTTACAAATTTATTAAATCAAAATACACGCATATATGAGTCACTTATAAAAGTTAAAATAAAATTATATACATTCTTTACAAAAGTATAAAATGTTTAAAAAAGTAATATCACTTTACAGTATAAAGTATTTTGCATATAAGTATTTTGATAGTCGGCCGATAGTCTGCGTGTTTCCCGTTCGTTTGGAAAACAGAAAACATTGTCTTTTGTCTCCAGAAACACACAGACAGTCCTGAGACAAGAGAAAACACCGAAGAGACAGTCGGCCGACAATGTTTCCGCAGACAAGTCTGCAAGTGTGGACGGGGCTTTAAAGAACACGAAGAATGACTTCGTTTACTTGCCATGTTTCATGTTTAACAGTTGACGTCAAGGACTACGAACATAAATAAAAAAAGGCACAGTGACTCGGTAAAATAACTCTACTCACGGAACAAAGATTTACAATAAATTTGCAATAAGCGCACACAGTTTATCAAAGTCCTTAGAGTAAAAACTTAAACACTGAACTAGATACGATTAGACTAGTGCTCAGTGCAGTGATTCATAAATATGTTTGAAACTCGGGAGGGAGAGGGGTATGTAACGTCTCGGTGCTATGAGTCATCGAAGGAAATGCATTTCCTTTCCGACTTTCACTGAACCTGTTCACAAGCCGATCAACGCTGTATAGAGCTGACATTAGCAGATGTCCCCGCACATTATTTACCCATTAACATGTCAATACGTTGATATTATTTATGAAATCAGCCTATTCCGAATTCCCGCTAAACCGAACAGTGTTCGGTACCAATTAGTTCGAAACAGCGAGACTCTACTGTACTACAACATATAACAATTTTATACCAATCACATTTTGAACAATTAAAAACATAATAATATAACAAATAATAATGTAAAACAATCATAGACTTCAACAACTAACATTTAATTTAAAATTGGAGAACACATCCATAATTTCCATGCCGACTACAGTACACAGAGTAGAAAGATCTAGACAATAGTAGCTGTCTAAAGCAGTTTTTGAAAGCTAAAATATCCTGAAAATGTTTAATGCTCTGTGGGAGCTTATTTAACAGTCTAGCACCAGCTTGGGAAGGAAGTTTGCTGTATAGATTTAGTCTGTGCTGTCTAGCACGATAATTATTAGCTTGTCTGGTACTATAACTGTGTATATCTTTATTTAGTACATGATCACATTTAAATTTAAAGTAGATTATCACCTCAAGTATATAATATACTCAGAAGAGTAACTCCAAGTTCTTTAAAAGCAACCTTACATGACTCAGCTTTTTTAAGACCTGCCATAAGCCTTATAGCTTTTCTTTGCAAGACAAAAACCCTTTGCATATTCCGAACTGACGAATCTCCCCTGAAGAAGAATTGCACAGTTCAGATATGGATATAAAAGACCATAGTAAGCTGTTCATAAAATAGTAGTATTGCAGCATAATTTCAAATTTCTAAGTATAAATATTCCTTTACTAATTTTTGTGCGAACATATACTATGTGATCAACCCAAATCAACTTATTGTCAATAAAAAATCTTAAAAACTTTACACTTTTGACCTCTTCAAGTACACTATCATAACATAACACTTGGTATCTGATTTGGACTATGTTTTACAATAATAAAAAAAACATGTACTTTGTACCGTATAATAATATAAAATAATTTCTTAAATGTAATTTCTTTTTTGTTATTAGAAAACCTAATATTCTGACCCTACTCAATTCAGATCAGTATTAAACTCCTAAATTGTAAACAATTAGTTAATAATAGACAAAATTAGGTCACAAGAAATGAATCATAGGTTTATTAACACAAAAGAAATAATTTATACAATATGGTTATTCAATATTTATAGGTTGGAAAGTCTCTATTGTCTTTGCACAATTGTTGAAATGCCTTCGGCTTAGCTCACAGTATTTTAGCACAAGTGGAAGTTAATTAAAGTTCATATTCACTTAAGATTAAAATATGAATAAGTAAACTATGTTAATTAATTACTGTTCTCGATGAAGGAAATCGTGCTGCTATGAATAAGCTTGGTATATATACATATTTATAAGCAATAATGAAGTTAGTTATTTGGAAAGTTCTAAAATGTTGGCATTCTTTTATATTTTAAGTTTTTAAATTAATTTTTACTATTTATAATCAAAAGAGTTTACAGTTTGTATGTAATGATTATAAACAGAATATACCAGTTCTGTTAATATTTTCACTGAATTTAATATTTTGTAATTCACTAGACACTTTGAACATGTATGATGTACATTCAGACGATCTTGTAGTCCTGGAGGCAGAGTTGGGACTAACGAATAGAAAAACTAACGAATAGAGTAACTAGTTAGTTTTTTGACTAACTTATAACTCTACTCGTTAGTTTTTTTTAGCATTAACTTCTAACTGTAACTAGTTAGAAAAATGAGTAACGAATAGAAATTCTAACGAGTTAGATTTATAAGCAAAGGAATATTTTGAAAAGGACCATTTCGGTCAACAAACAGCAGAAACTCGAACAATGGGTTTGTTTAGTCGGAGTTAGCCCGTTATGATTTCTCGGAATAGCGATAACTCAAGGTTGTGTGAGGGGCTGGAAAAGAAAGGACAAGGGACTAGACTAGAATGTTGAGGGGAGGGGCGGGGTTGTTGACTTTGTCACAAACAATCACGAGCACACTTTCTCTTTTTACTTTTAGATCACTCAGCGCATCAGCTATGTGTACTTTGGTTTTTGAGAGGGGTTGAGATGCACAATCAGTAGACCGGTTGTCGCCGTGGGTACTAACTTACTTTTTTTTGTACTTTCAATCTTGTACAATATTAATTGCACAAGTGGTGTGGAAAGTGTTTACTGTTTTGTAGAACTGTTTGTATTGCTGGCGTGTTGTTTATAGTTTAATTGAAATTTCGTTTATATAGTTTAAAGTTTAGATAGTTATAGATTAACCAATTGTTAAAAATTTCACAAAAATTTTTGTGAAATTTTTAACAATTGGTTATTTCTATCCCTATTATGGAGTTTCACCAAGTACCAACTGTTTTTACTTTAAATTCTAGTTATAGATTGTTTAGTAGTAGGCCTATAGTTTCATTTGTTAAAATGAATGAAGTTTTGTGGCCAAATTTGAGTAAACTGTTTACTCAAATTAACCGGGACAGCAACAGTAACAATGTTACGTTCAAGTGTCTTTTATGTTTGCCGAAGAACCGGCAAGTTAAAGCATCTGTTACATCGGCTTCCAATTTAAAGGCGCAATTTAATACTTTTAAATAAATAGTTAATACTTACAACTTTATGGTGGTAGGTAACTTTACTGTTATAGAAATAGAACACGTAAATAAATGTCAAACTATTTAGTGTTGACTTTTTTTAGGACGTAGAGGGTTTGAAAAGTCTTCAAACCAATTTATAGAGATCTCTGATCTTATAAAATATTTTTTAAAGTCATGGTTTCTTATATATTTATTATTATATATTTCTAATATATATATTAATGGGATATGAGTAGAAATAAATTATAAAAAAATCTACATAAAGGCCTACCTATTATATTTTCTTAGTTTAAAATTGTATCTAGGCCCTTTTAAATTTATATAAATTATAAATATTATATCTTTTATAAATTATAAGTGTCTGTTTGGGAGTAAATAAGTTATTATTTTCTTATAGTAGTCTACATGTTATTTACTACTAGCCTATATAAATTAATGTTTTGAAATTATTTCTAGTTACCGTTGTTTGGTCTAAAAAATAATTTATATGTTACTGTACTTTGCACATTTTGTAGATTTTTCTTCTTTTTTTTTAATTTGCAAATAAAAACAAATGTTTTACCTGACACAAACATTCTAAACAATACCTGGGAAATATTTAAAATAACATAACAATATGTAATTTTGTTTACTTTTTCTAGTTGAAGTAAATAAAAAACCGACTAACTTATAACTTTATTTAGTTACTTTTTTTGGAGACTAACTTCTAACTTTAATCAGTTACTTTTTTGCTGACTAACTTCTAACTTTATTCAGTTAGGATTTTTCCTGGCTAACTTATAACTCTACTCAGTTATTTTTTTGATCGACTAACTCTAACTTCTATCAGTTACTTTATTAGACTAACTTTCCCAACTCTGCCTGGAGGTAACGCTAACACTTCTCAACTCTTTTTTAAGCGTCCTTTTTTAGCTTCCCTCTCGCGGTCTCCTTCGAACGGCATCGAGAGAACGTCATCGGCATCTTGCGTTGCGATTGGTTCTTATGTTATGCTGGCCGACCTACGTCACACATTACTGATTTTGTAAACGGATAATCAGTGTATTAATACCAAATTCCTGGTGGAGTTTATTACAAACGTTTATTTTGTCACTTTTTGCTTTTATTTTAATTATTGTAATGGTACTTTAATTCTGATAGCTGATTGAATACTTATGATTCGCCAAAATATTATTTATTACTTTTAAATTTATATAAATCCGCGTATTAAAATAACACTGATTTGAATCTTGTGTAAATAGTTGTTGTTTTGAGTATGGATGGCGTTGATAGACTAATTAATCTAATAATTATATTCTACTAGCTGACTCGTGCGAATATTTCGCAAGTTCGGAGTAGGCCTACATTTACCTGATTTAACACGTTGATTTAATTCAGTTAATTAAGTTTATTTATTTACATTGGTTTATAAATAACAGTTTCCCTATAGAATCTTACAGTGTAAGCAATCTAACTAACAGCTGTCATGCTAGTTAAACAGATGGTTAGTAGATGGCGCCTTTCATTAGGAACATACAGAGTATAATATAAAAGTTTTTTAAATCAATTTTTGTTATTAAAACATGAATTTTAAGCTGTTTGTCTATTTTTCCCGTGTAGTGGTTAAGGAAAGCTTTAAAATGATGCCTCATTCATGTAATTTGATGATGTATTAAGGAAGTTATGGCGTACCGACAAAAAAATGCCCTTGAGAAATAATATATGCGATTGTGTCTAATCTATTTGATAATTATTATACTAATTTTAAAATTCAGTTCTTTAACTTTGGTTACGACTTAGGGTTATTTATCTGATTTGAAACATTTAGTTGCGATGCTGTATTCTAGACGATCTTTGACTCATGTAGCGATATGAATTAAACATGGCGGTTGTCTATGTTTACATTTTGTCATTCATAACAAATTCTAAAATTTCGTGCTTATACTAGTTTTAATTTACGATACAGAATGATTGAATAAATAAATAAATGATGTATGTATGTGGGTGTTTGTGCTGTGCTTAGTCTAATCTCTTATAAAATTTATAATTATTGGTGTTTTTGTTTAGTTAGTTCACGTTATCCTACTTCTAGGCTAAAATTTTAATCAAGTTTGCTATCGTGTTTTATTCTATAACTCAGTTACTTATATGCGGTTTTTTACTATCTAGGGATCATAACATTTGCTTGATTGATAATATCATGTAATTTTGAAATTCGTATATAATTTCTAATACTTTATGGTTATTTCTTTACAAGAGGTTGGGTTGGTTCTTTTAGGTAGGCTAGACTTATGAATGTCATTGATAATTCTCTCTTACTTATTGGTTAATTATTACCTTTCAATTAAGATGGGATTTGGTACATCATATTTGTCTTATTAGAATGTATTGTCAAATTATTTTCTTCAAAGTATTGGCTGGCCGCAATGGCATGTAGAAGAGCATTATGCTCTAAATTTTGAATTGAGTCTGCTTGGAAACTCAAAGTTGTATCATCAGCAAATTGAACTAAGCTGTCTGCATGCACTGTTGATGATAGGTCATTAATATAAATTAAAAAGAGCACCAGTCCGAGAACTGATCCTTGTGGGACCCCATATCTCAGCCAGGTTAGTTTTGACAGCCTCCCTGCAACATTTACTCGCTGTGTTCCGTTATAAAGAAAAGATTTTAACCACAGAATCGGTACTCCTCTAATACCAATTGCTTCACACTTGTCCAATAATAACTCATGATTCACATGATCAAAGGCTTTAGAGAGGTCCAGAAAAATACTCATAACATTTCTTTTCTTTTCTAGACTTTCTAATACAAAGTCCAAAACATCAACTGTAGCGTCTATTGTTGATTTACCTCTCCGAAACCCAAACTGAGAACCACTAAGGACATTAAACTCCTGTAGATAATTCAGCAGCTGTTTTAGAAAATGTTTTTCAAAAACCTTACTAAACACTGGCAGAAAAGAAATAGGTCTGTAATTATTGACATCACTTTTTCTTCCCTTTGTAAACAAAGAAATAACTTTTACAAGTTTTAATTTAGAAGGAAAATTTCCCTCGGAAAAAGACAAAAATTAATTAAAATCAGAAGAGGTTTGACAAATTCATCAGAACACTTTTTGATGAGCCAAGGTGAGACTTCATCAAAGACTGTAACGTTCTTGTTTTTTAATTTACTGATCACTATGGAAATATGTTTCCCACACACAGGTGACAGAAACATAAATGCCCTTATATTGCTCTTTTTATGTGTCACTGATTCAAGAGACCTAAGCTCGGTAGCAAAGTTTTTAACGAAAAAGTAATTACATAAATTGTTCACAGCTGATGATTCTGTATTACTAACACCATCAATGTCCATATCAATAGCGCCAGTGTCGTTCTTACTCCAGCAAATATTATTTATAATTGCCCATGAAGTTTTACCAATATTATCTGCACTATTAATCAATTTCAACACATCATAGACTTTGGCTGCATCTATACATTAATTTATACTTTCTATAAAATTGATCGCTATTAGTGGTTTTGTAAATTTCATAGTAAAATTTTAGTTTATGCCTTGAGACGAGAATTCCTTTAGTAATCCAGTTAGACTTTTTATTGGAATTCCCTCCTGCTCTTATTTCTTTTCAACGGGCAAGCACTAAAGAAAAAATATAAAAGAGTCATAAACGTAATCAAATTTTTCATTGGCATCATTAATCTCATTGAGACAGTCCCAATTTTCATTTTTTAGGAGGTATTTAATAATACTATTTCCAGGCTGATAGTCCCTAATTACCTTAAAATTTTGTTTTTTAATTATTGGTGAGAAATTAGAAATATCTATGACCTGTGTGTAGTGGTGATTCAATATTCAAGTCTTATTGACTCAAGTCTAGAGATTACTAGTTCTTGGACAAATGTTTGTTTAGTCCCACTGTCAAGTTTTTATATTTAAAAATTAATTGTTTCTGCTTATAACTGCAATGTCAGTAAAAAGTTAAAAATTGTTTTCACAAAATAAAATTTACCTTACTTACTAAGTACTACTCACCAGGGGTGCCCATCCCCCCCCCCCTCAGACTCATGGCGCCATCCCCCCCCCCCCCAAATGTAGATACCCCCTACCCTTATAAACAATAAACCTTAACCTTAGTATCTCTTGTGTTGTGAC
>JAGFPH010002021.1:162015-185416 GCA_018207615.1 Philaenus spumarius
AACCCTTTGAGTCACTTAGTGTACTTCCGGCCATGGAACATTAATTTTTCTATACTTCATTTTATTTTAAAATTAATCATGTATATAGATTCTACGCAACATTTCATGAAAAATGATACCAAGCATAGTATGAATATTTACTCTAGAATTTAATTGTAGTTATTTAATTGTATTAATTTAAATTTAAATCTAATTTTATAAACCACTAGGGGAGACCCCTGCGTGCTCCGCATGCCAACCCCCAATGGTTAAAAGAAGGCTCAGGTCTACACGTTAAAACCATAACCTAAAAGCTAGAAATACAAAAATAATTGCTTCAAATTTTGAAATCAGCTGGTAATGGAAATATTGGAGCTAACAGTATGTTATATTATCTGTTATTTTATTCAATTGGTTGCTATGGTAATAAATTTAAATACATGAGTGTTAGTTTATCATTCTATGCCTAACCTAAATACAATCGGTTTTTCAATCGGTTCAGTCGTGCCAGAGATTACCCCCTACATACAAACAAACAAAAAAACAAACTTTACCTCTTTATAATATTATATAGACAATAATACCAATTCTGTTCAGTGGTTTTTTATTGTTTTTAGGACATCGGAGATTGTTAATATACAGTACCTTCTTTAATCTTTTTTTTTTGTTGACTAATTTTAATTTAATGGCCTACTGTTCATTTGTCTTTAAAAAAAGCGTAACACATAATTTTAACGCCCGGTGTAGTCTGAAACATTTATTTTATGACAGTCTGGTTTTAGTAATGTATTTTATTATAATTTATGTGAATATTATTTGTAAATAATACTTGTAACAAATATTGAGTGTATATGTTACAGTATTTGAATAATAAATTTATAATACAATTAGTTTATATAAAGTTTGAGTTTTTATAAACCTGAAAAGGTTGTAGATTGACTACGATTGACGAAGTTTTTATAACGCGTTTTGATGTAGGCCTACATGAATTGTGAATATACAGTAAATTATACATTGTTTGGTATCATTTTTCTTGTTATAATGTAAAGAGTTTAAAAATACTAAACAAGTCAAAATAAAATTACAAGTACGAAAAATTCTATTTTGATTGGTCAACTATAGCAGAAGACTTATCGGAGCGGAATACGGCGGGTAAAAATATACACTTTGAAAATAACATACACTTTGAAAATGTTGAAGGGACCATCCCGAATGTATTCATAGGAAATGATCTGCTGTGGATAGCAGGTCTACAAGTCTGGACATTTAAACTCCTCACAACGGTTTACACAATAGCCTCACAAAATGTTTACACAAATCCTCGCAAAACAGTAAACACAAAAACCGTTATATCCTTCTAATGATAGTATAGGACACATTTTTAAAAAAACGATATTTAAATGTATAAAGTTTGGCACTCCTTAGAACACATAATTTTCTTCAAATAATTTCATTGCTGCTTTAAACTGGAGACGGTTATTTCAGATTTTTGGAACCTTCCTCACAAAGATAGTAGGGAACACATATCCTTACAACGGTACCAATACACGTAGGGGTGTGTGTGTGTGTGTGTGTGTGTGTGTGGATGTATGTGTGTAAATAAATTTTTGTCGTACAGTTTCTCAAAAACGAATCAACCGATTGAATTCTACGACATGTCATTCGAAAGGGTGTATCAAAACTTAGATCTGATTAGATTTGAGAGTTAATCCATCGAGCCAATCCGAAGAAATTAAAAAAAATAACCTAATTTTTTTTTGAAATTTTTATGTTTTTTAAAAATAACTTTAAAGCGTGCGAAAAAATCTTAATAAAACCATGTATACATTTTTTGTGCTTAAAAAACTGCGTCGACTGCTTTTTTGAAAATGAAAATCGGACGACGCATTCAAAAGTTATCGTTGTTTAAAAATTCACAAATTTTCGTTTTTTGGTATTTTTTGGTATTTTTTTAACATATCTTCCAGATTTCTCAACCAATCAATATAAACCTGTACATTTTCTTTTTGTGCTTTAAAAACTGCGTAGAATGCTTTTTTAAAAATGAAAATCGAACGACGCATTCAAAAGTTATCGTTGTTTCAAAATTCACAAATTTTAGTTTTTTGGTATTTTTTGGTATTTGTTTAATATATCTTCCAGATTTCTCAACCAATCAATATAAACCTGTACATTTTATTTTTGTGCTTTAAAAACTGCGTAGAATGCTTTTTTGAAAATGAAAATCGGACGACGCATTCAAAAGTTATCGTTGTTTAAAAATTCACAAATTTTTGTTTTTTGGTATTTTTTGGTATTTTTTTAACATATCTTCCAGATTTATCAACCAATGAATATAAACCTGTACATTTTCTTTTTGTGCTTTAAAAACTGCGTGGAATGCTTTTTTTTAAATGAAAATCGAACGACGCATTCAAAAGTTATCGTTGTTTAAAAATTCACAAATTTTCTTTTTTTGGTATTTTAACAAATAAACTCATTTTTAAGCGTTTAAAATTCAAACTAAGCGGGAAGTTCTAGGGTTGGCCTGCACGGTCAACCAATTTCCAGATTTTTTTTTTCAAAAAACTAAAGCTGTATTTTTTTTCTTTAAGTAAAATAGATTGTGGGTGTTGATTGCTAAGGTTTTTTGCAATATATCTTTTTGCAACTGAGTAAAAAATTAATAAAGTTTACTATTTTTTAGTATTTATATCATACGTTTATGAAAACAATCAAACGGATTTTGAAAATTTATTCAGCAATCAACCAGCATATGAAACCAGTACTTCAAAATGAAACCAAATTTTTTAATTTATTCCACGAATTAACAGAAAAAAATTACTTATTCCGTAGCATTGCTCTTATGGGAATCAGATTCAATATGGCGGGCAGGGTAGCGCCCTCTTAAGAGCCAGTTAGACTTAATAGAAATTTTGAGTTTATTATAGTCTTAATTTTAAAACACACGGTTATTTAACATTTGTATTGAGTTAGTTATATTTACTGAAACTAGGAAGTAAATTACCTGCTAAATAATCTGCCAAATCTCCACCATTGCAATACTGAAAAAAAAATGGAATTACCAAATATTAGCACATATTGCAGCATGTATGAACACATTTATATATGGACAAAAATACTAGACACAATGTTAAATTTATATGAATTGAACGTATTATGACGTCACTATCAATAAAATATCAACACGTTCAGTGCTGAGCGTGGTTGAACCCACTAAACTTGTCCTTCCCTGTGATTGGGCGTGGTTTTAACCGCACCTACCCCATTCACTTTACATTTGAAAAGAGGGAGTTTAGTCGTCCAGACCAATTTGTTTTATCTGAGTAGATGGTAGGAATCCTTCTACGAGTCCAGGTCCAGTAGCCTAGGAAAATAACGACTACAAAGTAACTTACGATTGTTTAAATTGGACACCATCTTGCTAGACATTTGTAAGAAAACCCTAATATGCCGTAGCACTGAAAGTGTTAAAAATACTTTAAAATTTTTTTAAATTTTGCTCTCAAATTTATTTTGAATAATGGCATTTTGTAATGGTATCCTTAAATCAAGGAGTCAAAAAAATTACACATAAATTGTAATTGCTCTTTTTGAAGACGGTTAGATTAATTTAGTATTACAATTATCATATTCTTCTGGTGATCATGGTAATTCTAAACAATTTTGAATTGGCCAAAAAAATACTGTCCAAATAATACATACCCGGACTGGAAACATGTTTGTTGTTATCAAAACTTTAGAAATAAGATTTTATGTTTTTGGAAGGTACCCTATTAAAGCCTGTTATGACTTAACTCTATTTGATACTTTGTGCAATGAATCAATCATCAACGCTTACAGACTTTTTAAACACTGTTCACAACCAAGAAAGTCATAACGTGTTTACCACAATTCTTCTCGGTGACTGGGCGTGGTTTTAACCGCACCTGTCTCATTTACTTTACATTGGAATAGAGGTTAATTAATCGTTGTCTAGAGCAATTTGTTTTACCTGAGTAGTTGGTAGTAATGCTTCTACGAGTCCAGGTACAGTATAGCAACTACAAAGAAACTTACGATAGTTAAAATTGGGAGCCATCTTGCTAGGTATTCATAAGAAGACTGAAAGTGAGGCCATAGCACTGAAAGTGAGGGATTTAACCGCGCTCAGCATGGAAAATGATAGACTGTTCTGATTCTACCAATATCATCCCCATTAATTAACAATGCTAGTTTGAAGTGGGCCAAGAGTTATTTACAAATTCTATGGTCTAAGGAAAATTTACTTTTTTATACATTAACTTTATACAGGACTAGAGGAAACCTCTCCGTGCTCCGCACGCCAACCCCATTGGAACCTTCTATACACATAATCATGTTATGTTTTCTTTATAATAAAGGTGTAGGATTAATAATAACCCCAAAGCTAAGATGGTAAATGATGTTAAATGTTCAAATCAAATTATTTTGTACATTTTATAACAGCAGTTATAATAAAGGTTCTTAGAAGAACCAGCAAGGCTCAGGTCTACATTTTAATAAAAACCTAACCTAAAAGTTAGAAATACAAATAATTGCTTCAATGCTTGAAATCAGCTGTTAATGGAAATATTAAAGCAAACAGCTGTTTTATCTGTTATTTTTTTAAATTTACTAAAAATTAAATTGGTTGCTATGGGAATAAATGAAAATGCATGTGTTGGTTCATCAGTCTAGGCCTAACCTAAGATTTTTTTTCCGACTAAATTTAAAAATATTGAAATAAAAATTGTTTTTATCAAAATGAATTATATCCTATTTTACTCATGGATAGTGTTAGCTTTTTATTAGTAGAACTATTTTTGGGTTCAGTAGTTCCAGAGATTACCCCCTACATACAAACAAACAAATTTTACCTCTTTATAAAATAAAAATAGATAAAAATTCAATGTTCTATGGCTCAAACAAATTGTATTAAATTTGTTACTATAACTTTTACTACCAATAAATAAATAAAATATATATTTCCAGTTCTTATAAATTTTAATTTGGAGAAATTAATTTGCCAAAACACACAACTACAAATTTCCAAAATCTGCTTCTATTTCATCAATGCAAAACTGAACTAACTTAAGTGAATGAACTGAAATTAACTAACCTAACAGCTGGTATTTAGAACAGCATAATATGATGTAGAATAGCATAAAAATGTTGAACATTTTAGATAAAGTGGATTTTTATAACTAAACCAAAGTTATTTGTTTTTCATAAATCACAATGATAAATGCCACAGCTCTAATCTACCAGGGATTATAGTACAATTCAATTTGTATTTTTTATTTTTTTTCAAGATATTAAGTGCAACATTTAGATTATGATTGTAAACTATTTAACAAATGTACCTTTTTGAATAATTTTTTAAAAATAATTATGGATTTGAAAGAAATGTGTAAAACACAATTATTAAAATAATGAGTAGTCAAAATAATGTTATTTAAAATCTTAATAATAATATAATAACTACCCTCGCCCATGATACCACAACTAACACCCCGGGCCCCTACGGAGACACCCCCACCAGGGTACATTTACAGGCTACTACAAATATATAATTTATATAAATCAATTTTAATTAAAGGTGACAATAAAATATGTAAATAATATATTTAAATAATGACCTAACTGGTCATTGATATGTAGACCTAATATGGGTCACATAAAACCACACAGATAACCATTCCATATATTAATAAATAATTTTAACAACACATTTATTTGAAAATCTATATACGGTATTTTAAAAAATTCCTGCTTTTTATTCACTCACTTCCTAAAGTTAATACTTAACCGATTTTGATGATTCTTTTTTTATTTAAAAGATAATTTCAAGTTCTAAATCACTGTGAAGCTAAATATTTGATTTACACTTTTATTTTGGTTACATTCAGAGTTTTAAAATTGCATCTGTATACTACAACTAAATTAATAGGAAATAATTGGTTCTAAACAGCTGATAACCTAATTGAGTTTCAAATAAATAAGTTATTTACTTTACTCAACCTGTCAACAGATGATTTAGGTTGATGTTATTGTTGATGTGTTTTAGGTCTGCTGTGTAATTGAACTATGAAGTTTTGTTTAGGCTTTTTATTTTTGTCATCCCTGATAATAAATGAAAGTAATATTGTTAAGATAAGTGGAGATGGTAATTGAATATTGTTACTTTACATCAAAATTGGTTGAATTTCGACCGTAGGAGATACTTGTATAATATATAAAAGTAATTAAATAAATAATATGGTATGTGTAAACCAAAACTTACCTCCATAACAAGGTAGACATTATGAGAGGATTCCTGCAAATAAACAAATATTTTTACTAAAACACAGTTTATTGAAATAGGTATACTAATTAATCATTAACATATTTACACAAACAGATATTAGGTTGCAATTGTATTATTGATGTATAGTGCCAGTACTATTCTCATAAAAAATTGGTACCAAAAGAAGACTGGATGTCAGTGTACATTACAGCTTAATTTACAATACACCTTGTTAAATCGAACAACTTCTGCTCAAGATGCAGAAATATGTAGGCCTATGTCATTTTGCACCCTTTTATTTCAATTGAGCATTAAATATTACAGAAAATCAAAGCATCTTGTTCTACTGTTTTCTTACAATATTATAATCACAAGTATTGAGTTAGAAAATATAGAGTTAAACTATAATCAATTAATTAAGCATAATGTATATAGGCCTAGTAATTAGATGATTTCATGAATTGTCCTAATATTTTGTTTTTACACCATACAAAATAAGACACAGTTGTACAATACCGTATTAATTAACTATTACCCTACAGAATATTTAAAACGTGGCTTACCTTACAGTCCAACAATGCAACAACATTTTCATGATTGAGTTCTCGGAGTTCCTAAACAACAAAAAGCAAGCAATTAGTTTTAGAGCCAATAAGCATTTTCAGTATATTTCTAAAACTACAATTAGTTATCTGAATTTAAGTTATATAGGTACTTAAGACTGGTTTAAATCCTAACCATCTTTACAAGGATATTAATATCCCATATTAGGGCCTACCCAGTTACATCAAACAAGACAGAACAAAATTTATATCAATTTGATATAATATTTATTTATTACAGCTAAAAGACATATATATATATGCATAGGCACGTCCAACATAAATTAACATTAAAAATACACAAACACAATACAATTTACACAAAGATAAGAAATCCTGACTATTAAAGGGGGAAGACTAACAATAAAATTTAAAATTCAATTAAAAATTAAATTATACAATAATTGATAAAAACATAATATTCATAATTTAAACAGAATAATTAGCCTAATATAAATACAGTAAAGTCCCGCTAATACGAAAATCGGCCTATTCCAAACAGAGTTCAGAAAAAATACTGATTTTTTAAACGTAAAAAGCAGGAGAAATTAAAAAGACGTTCGTGAAAAACGTACATTTATTGTTATACAAAATAGTTAAATAGAGTTTTCAAGTTAAATTCAAGTGTTTCTTAAAGTACACGAAGAATGACTTCGTTTACTTGCCATGTTTCATGTTTAACAGTTGACGTCAAGGACTACGAACATAAGTAAAAAAGGCACTGACTTGGTAAAGTAACTCTACACTCACGGAACAAAGATTTACAATAAATTTGCAATAAGCGCACACAGTTTATCAAAGTCCTTAGAGTAAACACTTAAACACTGAACTAGATACGATTAGACTAGTGCTCAGTGCAGTGATTCATAAATATGTTTGAAACGCGGGAGGGAGAGGGGTAGGTAACGTCTTGGTGCTATGAGTCATCGAAGGAAATGCATTTCCTTTCCGACTTTCACTGAACCTGTTCACAAGCCGATCAACGCTGTATAGAGCTGACATTAGCAGATGTCCCCACACATTTACCCATTAACATGTCAATACGTTGATATTATTAATGAAATCCATTTATTCCGAATTCCCGCTAAACCGAACAATGTTCGGTCCCAATTAGTTCGGATTAGTAGGACTCTACTGTACTACAACATATAACAATTTTATACCAATCACATTTTGAACAATTAAAAACGTAATAATATAACAAATAATAATGTAAAACAATCATAGACTACAACTAACATTTAATTTAAAATTGGAGAACACATCCATAATTTGAAGGCCGGCTACAGTACACAGAGTAGAAAGATCTAGACAATAGCAGCTGTCTAAAGCAGTTTTTGAAAGGTAAAATATCCTGAAAATGTTTAATGCTCTGTGTGTGGGAGCTTATTTATCAGTCCAGCACCAGCTTGTGCAGGAAGTTTGCTGTATAGATTTAGTCTGTGCTGTCTAGCACAATAATTATTAGCTTGTCTGGTACTATAACTGTGTATATCTTTATTTTGTACATGATCGCATTTAAATTTAAAGTAGATTATCACCTCAAGTATATAATATACTCAGAAGAGTAAGAACTCCAAGTTCTTTAAAAGCAACCCTACATTACTCAGCTTTTTTAAGACCTGCCATAAGCCTTATAGCTTTTTTTGCAAGACAAAAACCCTTTGCATATTCCGAACAGACGAATCTCCCCTGAAGAAGAATTCCACAATTCAGATATGGATATAAAAGACCATAGTAAGCTGTTCATAAAATAGTAGTATTGCAGCATAATTTCAAATTTCTAAGTATAAATATTCCTTTACTAATTTTTGTGCAAACATATGCTACCCAAATCAACTTATTGTCAATAAAAAAGTTTAAAACTTTACACTTTTGACCTCTTCAAGTACACTATCATCCAACATAACACTTGGTGTCTGATTTTACAATAAAAAAAAAAAACATATATTTTGTCTTATTAGAATGTATTGTCAAATTATTTTCTTCAAAGTATTGGCTGGCCGCAATGACTTATAGAAAAGCCTTATGCTCTCAATTTTGAATTGAGTCTGCTTGGAAACTCAAAGTTGTATCATCAGCAAATTCAACTAAGCTGTCTGCATGCACTGCTGATGATAGGTCATTAATATAAATTAAAAAGAGCACCAGTCCGAGAAAAATTCTTGTGGGATCCCATATCTCAGCTGGGTTAGTTTTGACAGCCTCCCTGCAACATTTACCCGCTGCGTTCCGTGATAAAGAAAAGATTTTAACCACAGAATCGGTACTCCTCTAATACCAATTGCTTCACACTTGTCCAATAATAACTCATGATTCACATAATCAAAGGTTTTGGAGAGGTCCAGAAAAATACTCATAACATTTCTTTTCTTTTCTAGACTTTCCAATACAAAGTCCAAAACATCAACTGTAGCGTCTATTGCTGATTTACCTCTCCGAAACCCAAACTGAGAACCACCACTAACGACATTAAACTCCTGTAGATAATTCAGCAGCTGTATTAGAAAATGTTTTTCAAAAACCTTACTAAACACTGGTAGAAGAGAATAGGTCTGTAATTATTGACATCACTTTTTCTTCACTTTGTAAACAAAGAAATTTGCAAGTTTTAATTTAGAAGGAAAATTTCCCTCGGAAAAAGACGGAAATTAATTAAAATCAGAAGAGGTTTGACAAATTCATCAGAACACTTTTTGATGAGCCAAGGTGAGACTTCATCAAAGTCCATAGCTTTCTTGTTTTTTCATTTATCGATCACTATGGAAATATCTTTCCCACACACAGGTGACAGAAACATAGATGCCCTTATATTGCTCTTTTGATGTGTCACCGATTCAAGAGACCTAAGCTGGGTAGCAAAGTTTTTAAAGAAAAGGTAATTACATAAATTTTCCACAGCTGATGGTACTGTATGACTAACACCATCAATGTCTATATCAATAGCGCCAGTGTCGTTCTTAGGGTACAAATATACAGGAAGCGATGTGATGCGACGTGGCGCGATGCGATACTATCAAACACGTATTAACGTATGGCATAAAACACACAGGGCGTGACGCGACAAGCTCTGAAACAAATCAGTTCGATTTTTCAAGCTACTAGAAGCGATAGCAGTGTGTGTTCAGTAGCCGAAATGGATGGTGAGTGGTTAATTAATGAGGAGTTTTCAAGACAACCGATTTTGGAATCAAAACACATACCGTTACATCACAGGAACAGAGGAGTTTTAGACAAGATGTGTACTGAAGTAGCTGCTGCTCTATCAAGTACAAGTAAGCTTAGTTTTACTTAAATAAATGGGTTTTCTGGCGTTTGAAAGCATTTTTTTTTTAAATTCGGAAGATATAGTAAATGAACCCCAATCCAAAAGTATTCCATAGCTTTTTTGTAGAGAAAGGTTCAAAGAATTTATATACGCCAGTAAAAAAATTATAGATGTAAAATTTACAAAAGTTATTAGCTTAAGAAACAAAAACAAGTCGGTCCGGGTCTCATCGCCCTCTATGAATTTGGATGTCCCATCACTGCCTGTGTATTTGTACCCTTACTAATGCAAATATTATTTATAATTGCCCATGAAGTTTTACCAATATTATCTGCACTATTAATCAATTTCAACACATCATAGGCTTTGGCTGCAAGAATTACACATCTATACATTAATTTATACTTTCTATAAAATTGTTTGCTATTAGTGGTTTTGTAAATTTCATAGTAAAATTTTAGTTTATGCCTTGAGACGAGAATTCCTTTAGTAATCCAGTTATATTTTTTATTGGAATTCCCTCCTGCTCTTATTTCTTTTCAACGGGCAAGCACTGTTAAGAAAAAATATAAAAGAGTCATAAAAGTAATCAAATTTTTCATTGGCATCATTAATCTCATTGAGACAGTCCCAATTTTCATTTTTTAGGAGGTATTTAAAAATATGTACATTTCCAGGCTGATAGTCCCTAATTACCTCAAAATTTTGTTTTTTAATTTTTGGTGAGCAATTAGAAATACCGTATCTATGTCCTGTGCGTAGTGGTGATTCAATATTCAAGTCTATTGACTCAAGTCTAGAGATTACTAGTTCTTGGACAAATGTTTGTTTAGTCCCACTAACAAGTTTTTATATTTAAAAATTAATTGTTTCTGCTTATAACTGCAATGTCAGTAAAAAGTTAAAAATTGTTTTCACAAAATAAAATTTACCTTACTTACTAAGTACTACTCACCAGGGGTGCCCATCCCCCCCCTCAGGCTCATGGCGCCATTCCCCCCCCAAATGTAGATACCCCCTCCCCTTATAAACAATAAACCTTAACCTTAGTATCTCTTGTGTTGTGACAATGAATGACCTGAACCTAGCGACTATACATATCTACAATACTAATCCAATCAGGAATCAGAGATTTTGTAGTGTTTAAATAAAAAATATAGAATGGTGTAAGAAATAGTTTATTGTAACAACGAATTAAACTACAGTACAGGGTGTTATTAACAATGAAAATGATAAAATATAACTGTATAAGTTAGCAAAGTTAAAGATCTTAGCGACCAAAATCAGTATTTTTGTTGATACATTGGCTATTTCTTAGAAATTTAAAAGTAAAACACGAAATTGTTTGTACAGTTTTCTATAAATTTAGCATTTACTTTTTCTAACTTCTGTGATTCTTTGAATGATTTATACAATAAAGTAGTTCCGTATTCTTCTTGATATTGCTAATGAAAATTTTTTAATTATGATGTCTTTTTCAGAGGCTAGAATTAATAGACTAGATAACCACTTGTCACTCATACTGCTGCGAAGTCGATTTTTTTTAAATTTTCAGTCTACTCATGGTTCTCTCGACAGAACAGCTAGTGACTGCCAAAGAAAGAAGAATTCTGTACATTGCAGTTAAATTTGGGAATGATGATATTGGGCCATTGTAAGGCCGAATAAATCCTTGTTTCATCCACTTGTTCTGCCACCTCTCATTTTCACGTTTCTTTTTGCTTGAATTTTTTTCATTTTGGACTGTCTCTTCTTCATGGCTTGATGACATCTCACCGTCTGATGAATTATCACGTTTATGAAGGATGTCTGAAATGTCTACTTCTTTATGCTACTTTGTAAAGACTACTGAAAGTTTCCAATTCTTTTTTTAACTCGTTTTTAAACTTACAAGATGTTTCTTTTTACAATGCGCCAACCACTTGTCGTTACGGTGCACTGTGTTACATAGGCCTAACACTTTTTAAAATTTGTATTTGATCGCTCTTTTCAACGCTCGAGGCATTATTTAAGTCAAGGGGTTGGAGGGAGGGAAGGAGCAGTGATAAGTCACACAACTGTGTTTATATTGGAACCTATGGCCTTGACCGAAGCAATAGGAATTTCTAAGTTCGCGCAGTGGCAGAAGACAGGAAGGGGGTTGGGCATGACCACCCCAAGATTCTACTGAAACCGAGAGAATTATACCAACAATGAAAAAAAATCTTTTAGTTATAAATAGGTAGATTATATACTGTACTGTATACTACAATAGCAATACATTTGCCAATAATATTAATGTACTGTATTATTCTCATCCTACCATACACGAAATTTCAATTGTGATTCACAAATTGTCTCATTTATTTATAGTTTCAAAAATCCCCCCAAAATTATAAATCCCCCCAAAATTTGTTTTGATGGCGCTCTGAGCGCCATATCACCCCCCTTCTGGGCACCCCTGCTACTCACAGGTACAAATTGTATACAGAAGCACCAGATTTTACCGCAAAAATTGCCAAAAACAACAGGAGCCAGTCTGTAACACAACCTATCAGTCTGATGTTGTACTACTACTATGTAAGTATTAGTGATATATGTCAAAAATATAGCAAGCACTAATTTTGTAGCTAACAAGTACATATTTTATTACCTTCAATATCTTGATTTCTTTTCCAAGAAGGCTTTGAGATTTTGCAAGATTTTTCTTTGTGATACTTTTTATTGCAACTATTTGCCTTGGGTCCTGGAACATAATAACACTTTTATTAAATTATTATCAAATGTATCAGGTTTGTAATTTCTCAATGCTTAGTTTAAAATTATCGTCCAAAACACTATATTGTTTTTTAGCTTCCTGGATTGTGTATTTGATTTATATTAATAATAGGTTAATTACCTTATATATCATCCGTCAACAATCCAAATTTTTCCTGTGTAGGATTACCGGTTTCAACGGTATCCCGTCATCTTCAGATCCTTATTAGTGTTTCTTTTAGATCCTTAATAGTGTTTCTTACTTTCCGCCTGTTCTGGCATCGTCTTCTTTACACATTTAAAACATTTGTCACATATATTAAGATTATAAACATGAAATAAATTAGAATTATTACAAAAACCGACACACTAAGACATATAAAGGTACATTATAGTACAGCGAATCGTTATGCTGGTCAACGAGAAGGTTTATTATTGCCGCGCAGGTCGAACATGTAATTCGGGCGATTGTCTATTCTGTATTGTAGCGGCAATAATAAACCTTCTTGTTGACCAGCATAATGATTCGTTGTACTATAATGTACCTTTATATTTCTTAGAGTGTCGGTATTTGTAATAATTCTAATTTATTTATTTATTTCATGTTTATAATGTTAATATATTTGACAAATGTTTTAAATGCCCCAAATGTGTAAAGAAGACGATGCCAGAACAGGCGGAAAGTAAGAAACACTAATAAGGATCTGAAGATGACGGTATACCGCTGAAACCGGTAATCTTACACAGGAAAAATTTTGATTGTTTACAGTTGATATATAAGGTAATTAACCTATTAGTAATATAAATCAAAACACTAGTTCAAGTACAGTGTATTACCACCACACAGCCTTTCAATCAATTGCATGTTTTTGGTTCAAGCTGATCTGTACAGTTTTAAAGCCTAGTCCAGTAAATATATTTTGTCTGCACAGTTAGTCGAGTAGTTCTCACGACATTAACACTTTCAGTTCAGATTTGGTTTGGAAATGTGACTGGTAATTCTTAACAATTACTGGGTCAACTTGAAATTTTATGATATTGTAGTTAGACAATATATATGGAACAAGTGAACTAACGAAAAAAACTAAATATCGGAAACCTTGTAGATAAGCTCATCGAGTAATAAGAAAATTCAAAGTCCACGCCCTTTTACCAGCTTGAGTAATATACTAATTTATATATGTTTGCAAATTGTAAACATAGGCCTACTGTGACTAAAGACTTTTAAGTTTGAACTTCAGGCTATTTTTTAATGCTTGCATTTCTTATATACAAAGGCAGTGGTAATAGTCTAACTAGGCCTATTACTGGGTCAACTTCAAATTTTATGATATTTTAGTTGGACAATATATTGAACAAGAACTAACTAAAAAAAACAAAAAAATAAATGTCTGAAATTATTAATAAAGATGAAAACTTACATTAAAAGTCGTCTGGTCAGTTTCTGTATCAGAGTAGTCATACTATGTAGCTGAAGTTGTCCAATTCGACGGGTTTTTTACCATCGTAAACCTCGTCGATAGCACGAAAAAGATAACATAGCCATCCTTGTAGTCCGACAATAATAATAATAATTAATATACTAACTTACATAATATATGTTTATAAATTGGAAACATAACGATAACACACAGAAACTAATTATCATATTACTACAAACTTCACAAAGAAACGGATTCACTTTAGGACAAGATGCCATTACTTATAAGACTGATTCAAAGGAAGACTCAAAGCTGATAAAAGAGCGTGGACTATGAACTTTCTTATCGCTCAATGAGCTTATCTACAAGGTTTACGGCATTTAGTTATTTGTTAGTTCTAGTTCCAATATATACGCAAGCATTAAAAAAAAACAACACATCCCAAAGTTCTAACTTTAGTCACAGTATGTTTCAAATGTGTTAACATAGGCTATACAAGTTTGGGTATTAATTATCCTCTATGTTATAACGCTTCCGACATGTAGTTTTTGTTTTTAGTTAGTTCTTGTTCAATATATAGGCCTATCATCTAACTAAAACTCATATAATTTGAAGTTGACCCAGTAGACTATTACCACAATGTGTATTAATTATTGTCTATGTATAACAGAAAGGCAAGCTTTTTTTAACAAAATAGTCTCAAGTTCTAACTTATAGTTTTTAGTCACAGTAGGCTATGTTTCCATAGAAAACAAATATAAGTTAGTAGGCCTATATTCATTATTGTCTATGTGAATTTGACACTAAAGCTACCCAGTATTCTGATGTAGAAACTGATCCAGACGACTTTTATGCCTGGTTTACACGATGCTTAGTAGCCTCATTAGCATTAAGCACATGTCACTCGCACTAAACATGGACGTTCACACGTATCTGGTTGAAGGGGATGAAGAATACTATCCCCCGGAAAACTACCCCCCCAGGTGAAACGTGACGTCACGAAATCTGCCAACTAACCAATATGGGAGCCGTGTCCGCGACTGGAATACTACCCCCCCTAGCAAAAGCGGGTCGCCGGAAAACTACCCTCCCAAGCAGGTTCCTACAATTATACTGTTATCGGCAACATTCTGTGACTAAACAGTTTAGGTTAGTCCTCTAGTTTTTTTTTATTCTAATTATATCGAAACTTGAGTGTGCGTGACTGGAAAACTGCCCCCCCGATCTCTGACGTCAAAATGATATAGGAACCTGCTTGGGGGGGTAGTTTTCCGGGGGGTAGTATTCCGGCGACCCTGGTTGAATTAAGCAGTAGGCCTATAGTGAATAGTTGTAAATGAAATGGACCATCGTCATATTATTAAACAAAGTTTTAAACATTATTTAAACATAATAATATCAGCTTTAAAATAGATGAACAGGAAATCGAATTAAGCAAAAGACAAAAACGAATATGGACTAAGAAATGGCTACTTCGAAGAGATACACTTGGTAATTCGGTTGGTCTATTAAGAGAACTTGCACTCGAAGATCAAATGGAGTAGGCTACTGTACAAAAGTTTCATGAGAATTACACCAGATCAGTTTGAGCTTTTGTTCCAAAAAATATCTCCTAAAATACAACATGAAGATACAGCTATGAGACCTGCGATACCTGAAAAATTAAATTAGAACTAACTCTAACATTTCTAGCTACCGGTAACAGTTATCGTAGTTTATCACACTTTTTCCAGGTTTCAAGACCAGCAATTAGTAGTTTTGTTTCTGAAGTTTTAGACGCTGGGTACGAGACTCTAAAGGATTATATATAAGTAAGTAGATTTTATTAAATATAAATATATTTACTTATATTGGTACCATTATGGTGTGGTAATTATTTTTGAAATTGTCATCCAAATGTAAGTGTATAGGCCTACAACAATTAAAATTAATTTTATTAATCGTTTATTAAATTTATAAATTATTAAATTAAAACAGAGAATCTTTTCTGACACTTTGAATAGGCCTTATATAAAACCAATAAAACACAAAATTATATTTAATTATCAAAGGGCTCATGCACTACCACAAATATTTTGTTATCACTTCTCTACTAAGCACTAATACTATCATGAGGCGGTCACACTTTGCGAGTGCAACCGCGAGTAGGGTAGAGTCGTGGAGGGGGAGCTACTTGTCATTAGTAAATAGAACAGATTCCTATTCACTCGCACTCCTCGTTTTAGTAAGCACTAAGCCCTACTGTTCACACATGTGGTATTAGTGCGAGCGACAAGTACTAAGCATGTAGTATAAATGATTAATATAAGTTTTCATCATTATTAATGATTTCCAACATTAATTATCACTTTTTTCCAGTTTGATATTTGTTTTTCAGTAACTTAGGCCTAATATAGGTGTTAAGGCCTATCATAAAATTTAAAGTTGACTCAGTAATTGTAAAGAATTACCAGATGGTGTACACCTAAAAACTTATTGTCCGTAAATGTGTTTTGTGATTGTTTTAATGTAAACGGCCTCGGTCGAGTGATTGATTATTATATCTGAGAAAGATAGGATAAAAGTCCTTAAACTCGTTATAGTAGCCTACCGGTAGCCTACCTATATATCAAAAAGAGGTATCACGCCGGAAATAAAAGTAAGATACGTTATTCTATTAAATAATGTTGGGATGGATGCCTGGGCTTACAGAGATAGTTGAAAACATCATAGGCTAACAACAACTTCTCAAATTCACTGATATCGGTAAGGAAGTATATTGTAAACTCAAGCCTATAGGCCTATTTGCACAAGCACTATAATTTTTAGTGCATCTCTTCATAATATGATGCATAGGCCTATTGTTAAAATTTATATTAATATATCGATTGTTAAGTTGTACATTTGGGAACTCTGTCAGGTTAAATTATTGGGCGTAAGTTTACTATTCAACCCTAGGCTGAATTTTGCAGACGACGTTGTTTTACATTCTACTGTTAAATGTTGAATACAGGTAAACATGTGACTAAATACTATAGGTTAGAACCTTTAGGCTATTTTTTTAATTATTCTTGCATTTCTGTTGACATAGGTTAGGCTAGGGTCGAATAGTAAACTTGCGCCAATTATTGAGATGAGATAGGCCTAGCTGAATATTCAATGTGTTAAATCTCCTACCGGTACTGAACTTTTGTTTCTCTTCTCATTTCTTTTATATTTCAAAACATGTTAGACCTATTTGCTTTTTTACAATTAGTGGAGTGTATAGTTTCATAATAACAGAAAAATAAGCGATTTGTTTGCATTGTGTAAAAATATATGGTCACCAATAAATGCATACCTAGGCCTACCTAAATAAAACCCTTCTTAAAAAACTATTTGTATTAGGCCTATGCTATAGTTATAACTCAAAAATACTTACGCTACGAAGTCTTCCCTTAAAAACAACTGCAAAAGCGCCATGACCGATCAAGTCTCTACTATTATATTCGTAATCACCCACAATTTCCATGGCTGATTTTTAAAGACACAAAGAAAACTAAAAATTTGCAATGATAATTATTATTCCTTAATTACATTTTATTTACACTTAACGCAGACTTTAAAAACACTACCCTATCACTCCTTTCACATTTTTGTAGAAATCTTGTTAAAAATAAATACAGATAGTTTCTATTTTACAAGCATTTCATGTTTACAAAAAAAAAAGATAACATGAATGACTTCTTAGCCTATTTCTGCTTCAGTTGGATTCCAGAATCCAGATACGATTCAGTACATTACATTTACAAACAGCTGACTTTGATTGAAACTAATAATAATCAATAACAGCAACCAAGACCACCTAAATAACGAACTAACAAAATAATTATTATGTTAATAGATACTATATTATAATTTGAATAATACATAACACAATTTCACAACCATAATCCGAGAAAACAAACAATACATAATTCTTTTATTATATTCGTATTAACTACCTCCCAACACTAGGAATATAAGCCCTCGGTAATTTTTGGATATTTTCAATAATGTACGGATTTTACTGCAATCTACAATATTCAACATTCAAAGTTTTCAAAGTATCAAGAAGAAAAAGAATAACTGATACATACACAACCAAAACTTTTATCATAGTTTGACTGCAGATTTTATAAAATATACATCATATTGTTTTATTTCACATTTTTAAATGGATATCCTCCATAATGTTCTAAATGTAATTAAATTTTAAGTTAGTTGATGCTTTAGGTTCTGTATAAAAATGGAAATGTAAGTACTTTTAGGTTAGGGTAGTCTTACTAAACACGTTATGCCACTATTTACAAAATACGAATTAACCCTCGGTTCGTGATTATAATAATATAACTTGTCATTGTTTTGTTTAATATTTTTATACCTAGGCTACTAATAGTTTTGCTCAAATGGTGACCAATAATGTTTTAGCTAAACATAAGCATTATACATCCACACTCCAGATGATTTGAAGGTTAGGTTGCTAATTTATGGATTTAAAAATGAAAGCATTAAACAAAAAATAGCCCGAAATTCTCACTTAAAGTCTCTAATCATAATATGTTTCCATAATATTGTTAACATATATAAGTTTCTAAAATCAATTAAGTTGTTTTGTATAACAGAAATATATGTATACTTTTGCCGAACTACATTATATGCTATGGGCAACATTTTAGAATACCACTCCTGGGTTACAACCTATACTAACTTTATAGTCTCTAGTCACTGTATGTTTCCAGTTAAGTTGGTAGCACTTCTTACTTTCCTAAAAAAATATAATACTATTCAACAAGCTACAAGGTAAGTTGCAGGTAGGCTTTTCAGAAATATGTTTTATAAAATCTTGATCTCTTGATTCTATACAGTTGTCAGCCACACGTGTCCATTTGCTTGTCTTAAAAACGGTATGTTTAGACTGGTACACAAGTATGAGGACTTGAATGAGATACAAGATTGGTCAGACAAATTTTGTATGAGCATAGGCCTACAAGTCATACATGTCAAGTAGAACAAAAACTAACCTCTGCATTTACACTGCATACACAAATCAATAGTAATTTTTTAATTTAGTCACAAAATCATTATTGATACAACTTATATGCTTGGATCCAACATATCTTGTGGTAAGGAAAGTTTTATATATTTATCAACGTGTGCTCTAATTTTAATTAAATAAAAAAAGAAATCGTAGGTGGTGGCAACATGATTTTTTACGGAAAAGGGAAACATTAGTGCATATACTGTGTTAGTTAAAGAACTCGCATTAGAAGTGTAACAATTCAAAATATACCATAAAATTATTAATAAGTCAAAAGAATCATACATTACTGTATTTCAACTAAACACGCATGAGTGCGAGAGAGACAGAAGACTGATAGTAAAAATCATTCAGAAAAGATCCGACCGACGACATCTAGCGGACGGAATCGCAAGCAACAAATTAACAAGATTCTAAAACACCCGACTTTCGATAACATTTTACGTAATTAATAATATTTCCAGACCTCGTATCCCTATCTTTCCTATATCAAAATTCATCTAAATTAACCAACCACTCCATCCAAATTATAAGACTAACTCAATCAACAAGCGTTCGACCGAAATTCACTTTTTTAATCCACTTGAAACTAAACCGGCATACCAAAATCTAGGCCATATCAGAAATACAATCATCGATCCTAAGAGAACCAAAATTTAAATCAAAAAATGAAGAACACCATCAGATAGAACGAAAGATTCTTCATCAAAAATGTCTTTGGCAAAATTTCATAGGAAATACCGTTAAGCCATAACAATTCACTGAAAGTCGACGAAACAACGGCTAAAGCTAGATAGATGTAAGACATGTTTATTAAGCCCCGCCCACAGTCATGTGACCGCTTGCAGTGCGGAAATCCCAGTTTAAAAGCCAAATGTATAGTTTTAATTGTAAATAGTAGATGTTAGAAAATAATTTGTACAAGGAGCTATTTTTGGTATTTTCATGCAATTTTCTTATTTAATCAATTTCTTTTAATTTTATTATTCAATATTAGTTGTAAAACAAAATTATTTCAAAATTTAATCAAAACAACACCAAATAAATACACTACATTTTAAATTACATTTTTTTGTACAACAATCCAAACCCCAGAAGATACGAAATTCACCAGGCCTTATGTACCCATTTCCTGAAGGCCCAAAGCAAGCCAGTTTTGATCCCAGGATTTTAATTGTTGAATAGACGCCTAAGAAGCAAGACCTATGACCAACGCTCTCCAATAGACGATTTAAATTGAAGATTCTTAGTGTTCAAACTTTATCAACGTTTAATAAATAACTTGCCTTATCTAAAGTGAAGTGTAATAATCATCAATAATCATTTAAAATCCCATAACAAGAAGAAGAAGTTATAAACTGGGTGAGATCTATCCATAGGGCCTATAATTACTTACATGAATTAACTCTATCTATATTTCAAACCATCCATCAGTGAAAACTCTAATATTATAAATTTTGGAAAGACTTTATAAAATATCTTTATAAGAAGAATTTGTTTGGACCATCAATATAAATTTAACTTCGATATAACTTCCCTTTTGATACACCTACATACACTTTCAATTTAACCCATTGTACTATTTTCCTTTCCCCTTTTTTAATTTTCATATTTATCTATAATAACTGTTTTAATCATTAATTCTGTTTCAATAATAATAATATTGGGAAAAGTCGGCACTGACCCCCCGAGATATTAAGAGTGTTATAAAAAAGAGACTATAACGAACATTTGATTTTTGAATTAACTTGTTTTGTGAATAATTGTATATATATATATTTTAATTTTTCGTTTCTTAATTAAAGAAGTTGTTAAAATTGTAAACTTGCTTTGTGTTTTGAATTGCATCAGTTACCTAATAGTATTATAACTTAGTTCCACAACGTGGGCTATTCAATTGGATAATTTAATTAAGTTGGAGTGTAATAGAAGACGGTTCTGGATGTGTAAGAATTATTGCACGATGAGTACTGGAGACTAAATATTTTTTAACAAAGGTTACACCATTAATAACTAAAAAAGCCACGTGGTTATGAGTAGCTATTTCATCAGCTGCTTAACTCAACATCAGTCACACTAATTAATTGTATAAAATGACAATCATCACATTCTGTCTTTTTTTACCAAAAATTAGAATCATGGGTTTATAATAAATAATAAACAATGTATTTGTAAGATTTTTTTCTTCTTCATTAATTATGTTTTATTAATAGGTATTTAAAACATATTTAAGAAGAATTGTCATAATGTAATAACTATTTAAAGTCAAGTAAGTCTAACTATAAAAAAAACAAATTCACCACCGGTATGTATTAAAAGGTTTTTGGAATTATATCTTTTACAAATTAATCTTAAATTAAATCATACTACAGCTGCAGAAAATACTTCAAAATCAAACGCGTTGATACATTACAGAATTTGTTTTTGTATTTTGTCTTAGATAGGCTACTTGAATAACATGAATCCCCACATTTTATCAAATAGACAGTCATGCACTAGTTTATGTTTTACTAGACTGAAGTCTGTTTTCCCTCCCCATCTGCTTAAATTAACTCTCTAAAAAAAATTCTTTAATCCCCAGGCAGAGTCAGTGTTTCAGGTTACTCAGCAAAAAAACCCAGATCATCATTCAAAACAAAATTTACTACTGATTCTGGGTTAGTGAAAAAATACAAAGACTAAAATGTGTGATAAATGTTAGAATTTTTTGAAATGAATAAAGTTAATAATTTATATATCAGTTTTCTATTTCACTTATTGAACTGATTAATTAATGATCTTATTGTTATTAATAATTTACTACAAGATCTTATACACCGTACCTTGTTTGTAATACATAATATTATAGCCTACTATTTTTGTTTCAGAAAAAATAAAAGAGCAGGTTCTCTTTCTAACTTTGAAGTAAGTGAAGTTACATTAATTTTTCTCATATACTAGTGAATTATGTAGTATTTTGGTCTAAACTTGTATAACTCATAAAGAAGCCGTTCAAAAGATAAGCGTATAATAATTACGGAAGTAAGTGAAGTTACATTAATTTTTCTCATATACTAGTAGTATACGTTGTAATTAGATAAACCGTCATCCTTGTCCATCATGTTATAAAATGTCCATCTACTCTGACATCAGAAACCGGCCGGTATACAACGTGTTCTGCTACGTAGCTAAATTTAAAATACTGTATTATTAAACCGTGATATTCGTGCATTTGTACAAACATGTTTGTGTAATCGTTATGTTTATAATGTGTAATTTGTGATAAATGTATTAATTTATTTTGTGAACATTAAATGCCAGTGATGACAACGCCTCAGAACGGCGGAAATAAAACAACATTTTTTAACATGATGGACAAGGATCCGACGATGACGGTTTAACCGTCGAAACTAGTCATCCTAAGCAGGAAGAAAAAACATTGGATTGTCAGACGGAAATACAAGGTAATTAACCTTTCTAATATATTCATTGAATTAACAATCCAGGAGGCTACACACTGGTAAATCACAGACTTAGCTGGACATTGCAGATCGCCCAGATATGTCTTTAATATGCGAATCCATAGATCGGGATAGTTTTGATCTGCTTACGTCTTTAAATAGTTTTTTTTAAATTAATGAGTGCCAAATTTCAGCTCTCTAGCTTTAAAGAATGGATATTAATTAATAATTATTGTTTTTAGGAGTTGTTATCACATTTTCACCCATTAGCAGAACGTAACAAAATGTAAAACTGGGTTATATTTTATAAGTATCTTGAAAGAAATAAATGTACAAAATATCTGCTCTCTACCTTTAACGAAAATATAAAAATGTATATTTATTGTTTTAGGGGTTATTTCAACCCTTAAAGGCCAAATGTTTTTTTAGTGCTTCTAAAGCCCCTACGACAAATACATGTACCAAATTTCACATTCCTAGTTGGTAGAGTTTTTGAGATATATAACAAACAATATTTATGGTTTTAGGGGTGATTTCAACCCATAAAGGCTAAATATTTTTAAATCTTTTCTTATTGCCCCTTTAACGTCTATGAGCAATATTTGCAGAAGCGGATCCAGGGGGGGGGGGC